>JAYESD010000008.1:33330817-33540817 GCA_036927565.1 Tuctoria greenei | reverse complement strand
ACATAATACAACAGCAGTGGATTCCCGTTGAAGTCATGATCAGACTTTGCCATAACAGTGGCAACCTGTTTGGTTTTGTTCCCTGCTCTGCCTATCGGGACAAGAAGACGACAAGATTTGTCGTTAGCAATATCATCGACAGGGAACTTATGGGTTGACTCTGAGCCTGGCACGGAACCAATGCTGCTAGGGTAGGCAGTTGGAGATATTAATTGCTCCTTTTGCACTGGAACCATCACTGTACTCGGTGCCACTAATTGTCCTAATTATCTAAGTTGTTCCATTATTTCTTGCATATTTTCTTTGACCTTTTGAGCAATCGTTTCATCAAGTGTTTTCTTAAACTTCTCACGTCTTCTATATGTGTCTTTATCTTTAGGGAAACCATCTAGCCAAGACATTTGAGAAGAGACCGCTCGAACCCGTCCGCTGTGTTCAGGGTTTCCTAAGATAGCGGTAAGTTGGTCATTCTCCATCTTCGGCTTGAAGAGACCCTTCTGTTGCTTTTCAATTACTTCTTTCATTTTATCCTCTTTCATTCAGAGAGTCAGGCTTTTCAAGTTTGCCCTCGCTGGTCAAACCTGACCAAGCAAAGACCCAACATTAAGTTCGCTCAACGCACCCTTCTAATGGGTGAGGATTGCCCTTACTAGTAATTTCGTCTAATATCTTATTCCATTTCTGGACTTTGGGGGCATATCCGGCAGACCCCAAGCGATGATGGTATTTGTTCTTTTTCGCAAGCTCTGACCTAGTTACACTTAGAGCTTTAGCATCAGGTGTGCTCTTTTGACGAACAAACTCTTGCCACTGAGCTTGTGTGATTTTTACCATCTTCCTCGGGCTAGGGACCTTATCGGCCTTAACATAAGCATTCATTTCACTCTTCCAGCATTGAAACTTCTTGTCGCAAGAGACCAATGTTGCTTTCTTTACAGCTTCTTCTGTGCCTTTCGGGAACTTGAATTGTTTCTTTATCTTTTCTCACAACTCATTCTTGGTTTGCTCGGGTAATTTCCTCCAATTCTCGGTTGTGATCGGCACAACCTCCCTAACAAGAAAACTGCATGCATTACGGTACTTGGTAACTAAATCCAGTGGTTCTTGGGGAAGCCCACCTGGACCGACCCTTGTTATGTACATGATGCGGTCCAATGGACCCTTATTGGGACCTCGTTGCCCTCGTTTCCGCTTGAGTGAAGCTGAGGATTCATCCATTGGAGAACCTTCTGCGGTTTTAGGAGCCGATGTCACCTCATTGTCTTCCCGATTAATCTAGGTAGAAAAAAAATTATAAGACTTCGTATACTTGACAACCAACATTAACTTGAACTGCTGAAGTTAAGATTCGTGATCCATACCTCGTCGGCAGGATCATATTCCGGGTCTAGATCCACTGAAGTCTTTTTAATTTTTATATTCGGAAAAGGATCCAATAGACTGTGATAGGAGCCTGAACTGCTGGAGTCAGTAAACTCCATATTGTCTTCTTTGTTGTTACTACCAGGACCAGTCTTCTTAGGGCTTTCCATGCTAGATCTAATAAGACAAAAAATCTAATAAATGGCATATTAACTCTACATGAAGTGTTGCATGAAGAAAAAGATGGAAGCATTCTAGGATTTGATAAGGCATTCTAGGGTTTAAGGCGACTGACCAAAAGGTTCCTATACATTGCGAGGGTGACAAGCATGTTAAAGTTGATCACCAGCAATGGCAATTTTATCTTTTTATTCTAAATAGGCTAGCTTCGTTTAGAGTCGCGACCACATTCTTGAGGTTTACTAGGGGTTGGGGGCTAATTTTTGAAATCCCCCTTCATGTGACTCCAAATCCTATATGGATTGTAACTCAATTTGTACTAGGACTAGGACTGGTTTCTAAACAGAATTTGACTCCTAACTCTATTCAGAGTAGGACTCTACTAATATCGTTAAGGACAAAATCTGCTTTATCTAGAACAATCATATACCCCTAGACTGGTGTTTCCACAACTTTGTCCAAAGTCCAAGTTTGAATCCTCTTCTGAGTGCACCAGATACCCAGATCATCCAACAAAAATGAAGTCCCAATATATCTAGTTTGATACAAATGGTGCTAACAAATCATAAATGGGTACATAAACTTTTTTCCTGTGAAATGCCTTAATATTAAGCTGAGTTCAATAATGGGATACATAATTGTTTTAACGCATGCAATCCTTCTGTAATTCTTCACATCATCATGATTGAATAAGCTATTCAATAAACAAACTCATAGTCATATAACAGCTACACTATCAGCAAGAATTATTCAACATAGTAATATATCATTCTCCAAAGGATAAGATACATATATGTTTATTGTACGTGTTCATGTATTTCAATTTGACCATTGTACTAAAAAATTCAAATCGTAGCCACTAATTTCGTTCAATTGTGCCAATATGGCCATTATCATCACAATCCTACGTATTTCAGTGACACATCATATGTTTGGCATCCAGCACCGCTAGAAGATGGACACACCTACTTCCAATAGAGTTCTCATTGCAGTTACCCCCTCAACCTAACTCATTTTGTGTATCGAGTATGAGTCACCATGAATATTCCAGTTCATACATATTCGAATTTCGGTCAGGTGAGGACATTGGGTTGCTGGAACTGCTGCTGCGTAGAATTGATGGAAGTACACCGACAACCCAAGGATGCCTACCCACCGAACCCTAACCAAAGATGCCACCGAACTTGACAGTTTTTCGGATTCCACCGAGACCTAACCAAGGATGCCTACCATTTTCCAATTCCCGAACCCTAACCAAGGATATGCAAGGCGGCGGCGAGGGCGGGGAGGGAGGCGGCACGGCGAAGGAGGATGGAAGGTCGAAGGGTTTAGGGTTTACCTTGAAGCTCGGCGGCGACGGCAATGGTTTCGCTCGGCGTACCTGGAAGTGACGAGGGCGAAGCTCGGCGGCGACGGCGAAGCTCGACGGCGTACCTGGAAGTGACGAGTGCGAACACTTGGCGGCAAACGAAATTTTGGCAGCCTAACGGCGTCTAAGTGTTTCGCCCGGGTTAGGTTTTTTCAACGCTGCCGAGGGGTATATATAGACTCCCATTTTCTCAGACGGATTTTAAGTACCGACGGCCTGAGAAGATTGTTACCTCAGACGGGTTTTACTTACCAACCGCCTGAGAAGATACAATTATCTCAGACGGTTGGTTAGTAACACCCGTCTGAGATAAACATCTTCTCAGACGGTTATTAATTACCAACCGCTTGTGAAGATATTTACTTCTTCTTAATTAATATGTGTTCATAATTTGATGAACGCCTACATAAAGACCCCTCACCAACCGCCTGTGAGGTTCTTAATTAATATGTGTCGACGACCGTGCACGACCTTTCTTTTCCCCGAGGCGCAACCTTTCAATGCGCGGTAAACCAACTGCTCCATCTTCCACTCCGCGCGGCCTTAAAGACGCGCTATCACCCGTTAGTTCTCCACAAGCACATCGCTCACTTTGAATCCTCTTGTTTTCTTCGTCTTCCTCTGCTCCGACGATCCAACACCACTATGGCTGACCTTCCGCCGCCAAGCCCTCCGAGGGAGCCACCTTGCAAGAAACTATGTTGCAGCTCCCCCGAGAAGATCAACACCGAGCAGCGCCTCCTCATGGCGCGAGAGGCGTACAACAATACGTCTCGCGCCATGAGTGCCTTGGGGCTGGGTACCCTTCCAGAGTATCTTGGAATGGGTACCATAGGCCACTACCTCTACGCTCTCACGGGGGTGGCTGATCGTCTCGACATTATGTTCGCGACGATAGCCCAGGTTCTTGGCCCCGAGGGCCGTAGAACGCTGGTGGAGGCGACAGCTAGCAACCTCGGGGTTGCACCGCCGGTGCAGCCGGTGCAGTCGGCCCTGTCTCCTGTTGCACCGGTGCTGGAGTCGCCACCGGAGGACGAGGAGGAGGAGGAGGAGGAAGAGGAGTAGGAGTAGGAGTAGGATTTAATTAGTTTTTCTCTTTGTTGTTTTTAGTTGCTTCTGTTTTGTAAATATTATTAATGAATGAAATCTATCTTTGTTCATCTATGTGATTGAATATTACTTGTGTATCTCGTGTGTTCTTGTGTAAATATTGTGCATCTTGTGTGTTCTTTTGTGAGATGTGTGATTGAATATTGTTAATGAATGAGTATCTTGTGTGTTCTTCAACTGTGTGAATGAATGAATGTGTAGTGTGTTCATCGTTAATTAAAACATGTCTGAGAAGAAGATTATCTCAGACGGTTGCCGCCTGAGATAAACATCTTCTCAGGCGATTGGTAAGTACCAATCGCCTGTGAAGATATTTACTTCTTCTTAATTAATATTCTTGATTAAATGTGGTCCTTTAAAAAGGCAAAAATCTACTTTCTTTTAATATTATTGATAAGTAAATTACCATTAAACTTCACTTCATAAATCCTTTGAAATTGGTCAGAACATAAAAAACATACAACAAATGCTATTTTTTATTTTTCTATCTTGATGAATATAATGTTTTTTTCATTTATTTTTTCAGTGGACATTTTTACTCATCATACCAACCTCTATGAATTTTTTCAGATTTTTTTAAATTTTTTTGAATCAATGTGTGTTCATAATTTGATGAATGCCTCATATGTAAATGAGCATTTAGTTAGAATGGTGGATAATTTGAAGTTTGACATGTTGGAATGCTTTTAAAAAAAATTAAAAAAATTCATACATGTATAAATTATACAAATATGTTCATACCAACAATTTTGAGTGAAGGAACTTTTTTATGAGATACACAAATGTGAATAATATGTGAGTAGAAATTAATTTGATATTTACCAAAACATTACAATATCAACTATACAAGTTTTAAAAATATTTTGTTCAGGTGGTAGATGTTAATTTTATACAAATGTAGAAGAAAGAATCATCGAATTTGGACACAATTTGCAGAATCTAAACATGTTTGAGTATTTATATTGGAATCTAAATAAAAAAGAAGCAAGGGATAAGGAAACTGAAGAACATTATCGGGCATTATCTCAAACGGTTGGTAAGTAATACCCGCTTGAGATAAACATCTTCTCAGGCAGTTGGTAAGTACTAACCGCCTGTGAAGATATTTACTTCTTCTTAATTAATATTCTTGATTAAATGTGGTCCTTTAAAAATGCAAAAATCCACTTTCTTGTAATATTATTGATAATTAAAGGTTACCACTAAATTGCACTTCATAAATCCTTTGAAATTCGTCAGAACATAAAAAACATACAACAAATGCTATTTTTCATTTTTCTATCTTGATGAATATAATCCTTTTTTCATTTATTTTTCAGTGGACATTTTTACTCATCATACCAACCTCTATGAATTTTTTCAGATTTTTTTAAATTTTTTTGAATCAATGTGTGTTCATAATTTGATGAATGTCTCATATGTATATGTGCATTTAGTTAGAATGGTGGATAATTTGAAGTTTGACATGTTGGAATGCTTTTAAAAAAATTTAAAAAATTCATACATGTATAAATTATAAAAATATGTTCATACCAACAATTTTGAGTGAAGGAACTTTTTTTATGAGATACACAAATGTGAATAATATGTGAGTAGAAATTAATTTGATATTTACCAAAACATTACAATGTCAGCTATACAAGTTTTAAAAATATTTTGTTCAGGTGGTAGATGTTAATTTTATACAAATGAAGAAGAAAGAATCATCGAATTTGGATACAATTTGCAGAATCTAAACATGTTTGAGTATTTATATTGGAATCTAAATAAAAAAGAAGCAAGGGATAAGGAAACTGAAGAACAGTATCGGGCATTATCTCAGACGGTTGGTAAGTAATACCCGTCTGAGATAAACATATTCTCAGACGGTTGGTAAGTACCAACCGCCTGTGAAGATATTTGCTTCTTCTTAATTAATATTCTTGATTAAATGTGGTCCTTTAAAAAGGCAAAAATCCACTTTCTTGTAATATTATTGATAAGTAAAGGTTACCATTAAATTGCACTTCATAAATCCTTTGAAATTGGTCAGAACATAAAAACATACAACAGATGCTATTTTTCATTTTTCTATCTTGATGAATATAATGCTTTTTTCATTTATTTTTTCAGTGGATATTTTTACTCATCATACCAACCTCTATGGATTTTTTCAGATTTTTTTAAATTTTTTGAATCAATGTGTGTTCATAATTTGATGAATGTCTTATATGTATATGTGCATTTAGTTAGAATGGTGGATAATTTGAAGTTTGACATGTTGGAATGCTTTTAAAAAAATTTAAAAAATTCATACATGTATAAATTATACAAATATGTTCATACCAACAATTTTGATTGAAGGAACTTTTTTTATGAGATACACAAATGTGAATAATATGTGGGCAGAAATTAATTTGATATTTACCAAAACATTACAATGTCAGCTATACAAGTTTTAAAAATATTTTGTTCAGGTGGTAGATGTTAATTTTATACAAATGTAGAAGAAAGAATCATCGAATTTGGACACAATTTGCAGAATCTAAACATGTTTGAGTATTTATATTGGAATCTAAATAAAAAAAAAGCAAGGGATAAGGAAACTGAAGAAGAGTATCGGGCATTATCTCAGACGGTAGGTAAGTAATACCCGCCTGAGATAAACATTTTTGAAACTACAAGATGTTAATTAACGGCATGAGAAGATGTTAATTAACTGACGCGCCGCACGAGGTCTGTGGAGAAGTTAAGAAGCCGTGGTGCAGGGACGCGTGCGCGACGTTCCACATGGATACAAGAGAGACGGAAGAATCTCTGAAGATCATCTTCCACTGTGGTTTAATTGTGCGCCACACGAGGTCTGCCAAGAGTTCAATGCGCAATGAACAAAATATTTTATTCAGGTGGTAGATGTTAATTTTATACAAATATAGAAGAAAGAATCATCGAATTTGGACACAATTTGCAGAATCTAAACATGTTTGAGTATTTATATTGGAATCTAAATAAAAAAGAAGCAAGGGATAAGGAAACTGAAGAATAGTATCGCACATTATCTCAGACGGTTGTTAAGTAATACCCGCCTGAGATAAACATTTTTAAAACTACAAGATGTTAATTAACGGTCTGAGAAGATGTTAATTAACTAATGCGTCACACGAGGTCTGCGGAGAAGTTAAGAAGTTGTGGTGCAGGGACGCGTGCGCGACGTTCCACATGGATACCAGAGAGACAGAAGGATCTTTGAAGATCGTCTTCCACAGTGGTTTAATTGTGCGTCGCACGAGGTCTGCAAAGAGTTCAATGCGCGGGAAACGAACCGCTCCGCACAGACCATATATAAGGCGCGTCGTCGGTTATGTACAAGCACAGAACTTTTGCACTCCTTTCTTCTTCTTCCATCATTCCACCTCCTAGCCCGGCGCCGACGAACCACCACAGCCATGGCCAACCTTCCGCCTCCTAGCCCGCCGAGGCAGCCACCCTACAAGCGGATACGCTGCAGCTCCCCTGAGAGGATGAATGACAACCAGCGCGTTTCACCGCCGGTGCAGCCGGAGCCACCGGTACAGCCAGAGCAATCGGCTCAGCCGGAGCAGCCGACCCACTCTCCTGTTGCATCGTCGCCGGAGGAGGAGGAGGAGGACGACGATGATGACAATGATGATGACGACGACGATGACGACGGCGACGACGACGGCGACCACCACCATGGTGACGACGACGACGACGACGACGAGTCAGAGGAAGACCGCTTGGCGTGGTTTGAGAAGTTGGCGGAGAGGGCGGAGGAGGCGGGGCCGTAATATAGTTTTATGAGTTCTTGTACATATTTCTTTTGTAGTTTTAGGAGTTCTTGTACATGTTTAGCTTCAATTCTGTTATTGTACATATTTCTTGTGTTTTGTAATATATATGTGTTCATTCGTGTCAATGAATACTGGTGTGTTAGAATTTCTGGATTTCAATCAAGTGAATGTGCTCCAAATGCTCATATGTATATGAGCATTTAGTTAGAATAGTGGATAATTTGAAGTTTGACATGTTGGAATGCTTTTAAAAAAATTAAAAAAAATTCATACATGTATAAATTATACAAATATGTTCATACCAACATTTTTGAGTGAAGGAACTTTTTTTATGAGATACACAAATGTGAATAATATGTGAGTAGAAATTAATTTGAGATTTACCAAAACATTACAATGTCAGCTATACAAGTTTTAAAAATATTTTGTTCAGTTGGCATTATCTCAGGCGGTTGGTAAGTAATACCCGCCTGAGATAAACATCTTCTCAGGCGGTTATTAAGTACCAACAGCCTGTGAAGATATTTACTTCTTAATTAATATTCTTGATTAAATATCGTTTCTGGCGGTTGGTAAGTAAAACCCGCCTGAGATAAAGTTAAAAACCGCCTGTGAAAAACCGACATCTATATAAGGACCCCTCACCGCAGTCAAAATGCAACCCTGAAGAATTTATATCGACGCTGCAAGGCTGTTGAATTTACCCTGCGCCCCGCCGTCGCTCCGCCGCCCAGCCCATACTGCCGCGCCGCCGCTCAACCCCGCACCGCCACTTCTCCACCCAGTCGGCCCACCGTGTTGACGCCTCCCCACCGTGCTGACGCCTCTGCAAGGTAAATGTAGTTTCCTTACTTTTTCTTTGTATATTTTCATTAGCTGATAAGCTGTTAGTTTTGTGTGTTCTGGTATATGGATTCTGATGATGAGTTCGATTGTGAGGAGATGTTGCGTCACATTGAACCATATGTACTGACTTCTACGGGAGCAAGCAAAGGTTTAAGTAAAATGGAGACATTGCAGAATGCGGTGACAGAGCTTTTATATGATGAATCAAACGGTTGTGATAAAGAGTTTACTACATTGTATGTAGTCTTAGAACTACTAAAGTTGAAAGCTATGCACGGATGGTCCGATTGTAGTTTCTCTGATCTTTTGAATCTTCTGGCAGAAATTCTTCCAAATCCAAATAAACTGCCCAGAAGCACTTATAAAGCGAAGAAACTTCTTTGCCCGATGGCACTAGGTGTGACAAAAATACACGCTTGTGTAAAGCATTGTATTCTGTATCGCAAAGAGCATGAGATCGCAACTAGATGCCCCATTTGTGCTGTCAGTAGATATAAGAAGGACTACAATCACCAGTATGTTACCAACATGGAAAAGACTCAGAAGAATAAGAAGTTTATTATTGGTCCTGAAGGTGACGATGACGATACTTCTGGCGATGCAGACGAGAAGAATAAGAGAAAAAATTTTGCCTTGGTGATGTGGTACCTCCCGGTAATTGATCGCTTGAAGCGTTTGTTCTCAAACCCTAGGGAGGCCGAACTTATGCGTTGGCATTCCGAGCAACGCAAGAAGAATGAAAAACATATACGACACCCTGGTGATGCAACGCAGTGGAAAAATTTTGATTTTCAGTATCCAGAATTTGCGAAGGAAATCAGAAATGTGAGGTTTGCCTTGGGTACAGATGGAATGAATCCGTTTGGTAAAAAAAAGGAGCATACACAACACATGGCCCGTGGTCTTAACGATGTACAACCTACCAACGTGGTTGTGTCACAAAAGGAAATATATCTTATTATCTGTTCTTATCCATGGTCCGAAACAACCCGGCATCGAAATTGATGTGTTCTTGGAACCTTTAATGGAAGATATGGTGAAATTGTGGAATGAAAGGGTACGTGCATGGGATGAGTACACGCGGGAGTATTTCACACTAAGAGCAATGATATTCGTTACCGTGCATGATTATCCCGGACTTTTTACATTATCGGGACAAATGAAAGGGAAGAAAGGTTGCGTTAGGTGCGTG
The DNA here is from genome assembly GCA_036927565.1 of Tuctoria greenei. NCBI lineage: Eukaryota > Viridiplantae > Streptophyta > Magnoliopsida > Poales > Poaceae > Tuctoria > Tuctoria greenei. Next base: position 33,530,967 of record JAYESD010000008.1, on the reverse strand, counting down.
GATAGAACTGGATTTCTATACCTCACTTCATCCAGAAAGACGGTGTACATGAGACATCGACGGTTCTTGACAGATACACACAAGTATAGGAAGATGAAAGAACAATTTGATAACAAAATCGAAAAAGATACTGCACCAAAACCTTACAGTGGAAAACTTGTGTTTGAAATGGTCAAGAACATTCATATTGCTTTCGGTAAGGGAAAAAATAGTAAAGGAATTAAGAGAAAGAAAAGTACATCTTCAGATGATACAATTGACATGGCTTTCAAGAAACAATCAATTTTTTCAAGTATCTTCCGTATTGGAAGAATTTGGAATTTTGTCATAGTATTGATTTGATGCACGTTACAAAGAATGTATTTGACAGCATCATTGGGACCTTGCTGGACATGCTGAGGAAAACAAAGGACGGATTAAATTCACGTATGGACCTAGTAAATCTTGATTTGAGACCAGAGCTTCATCCAGTAGAAAAGGAAAATGGGAAGCATTACCTTCCCCCAGCCAGATACAACTTGACGCTAGAAGAGAAAAAAGCAATTTGCGAATGCTTGCATGGGATCAAAGTGTCCACAAGTTTCTCAACCGTGCTCACCTAGAGGGTTCAATTATGGAAGGATATACCACTGAAGAAGTGATTGAGGGTTGCGCTGATTACATCAAAGATGGAAAATCGATAGGTATGCCTATACCAGTACATGAGGGTAGACTACGTGGGAGAGGCAAAGTGGGTAAGAAAACTTCTATTGTTCAAGATTACAAGAATGTACACCGTGCACATTTTGGTGTACTACAACAGCTCGCAATAGCTGAGTCGTACATCGAGGAACATCAAATTGAGCTTCGTGATAAAAATCAAGACCGCACAGAGGACTGGATCATGAAAGAGCACAGAAGATGTTTCACTGAATGGTTAATGGACAAAAATACATCATACGGAAACACTATAGAAGAGGCAACAATGAAGAAGTTAGCTTCTGGCCCATCTGCTTTGGTAACATCATGGAAAGCATATGACATCAATGGTTACACATTTTACACTAAAGAAAAAGACAGTAAGAGTGTTGCACAAAATAGTGGTGTTCGTATTGAGGCTTATGATTCACAAGGGCAGAAGACCACATATTTTGGGTTCATAGAGGAAATATGGCAACTCGATTATGGCGAAAGAATGGTAATGCCCGCATTTAAGTGCCAATGGGTCAAACATCCTGATGGTTTGAAAGTGGACAATTACGGGCTGACACTGATAGACTTGAATAAAGTGGGTTACAAAGATGACCTGTGGGTTCTCGCCGATAATGTTGCACAAGTTTTTTATGTTCAAGATCCAGAAACTGAGAAGTTGCACGTAGTTGTTTCTGGAAAGCAAAATATTGTTGGGGTTGAGAATGTGGGAGATAATGAAGAGGAATATAATCAATATCAAGAGATGTACCTTTTCACCGAACCAGAAAACATCAAGCGCGTAGAGAGAAGCATTAAAAAGAATTTGAAACCCTATATGCGAGAAGATGTCAATGCTGGAAAAAATGTATATAGCAATGCGAGATGATATATATATTGTATATATTTGTATCTTCTGAAATCAACTTAGAACAATGTTGGTATATGGATTGTGTCCTTTTGCATTTGTGTACATATGCGTTTGGACTCAATAATTTGGAAGTTTGGTCTTTCAGATAATGATGTCTCGGGCGTGTAGCTGATTGAAGGAGGAGCGCTTGGCGTTGCGCAAGAACCATCCCTATGTATGTACATATGGCACACTGGTCGCATGGTTGTATATACATATGTATCTGTAATGGACTGATGAACTTAACTGTAGTTTGTTTTTCCGTCTTGTTTGTTTTTGGTATTTTCAATTTTTCCACGTAGGGTTTCTCTGCGAAGCCTGAATCGAGAGATTTATTGAAGTGGCAGTGCATCGTCCCCTGTAAAGAAGGGGTAAGTCATGAAGAACAAGCACAATATGAGTTTAACCATCGTCCTCCTATTAATAAATTTATTTTGCAGACTGAATGGGAAGATGGTTACTACCCCCTGACAATCTCCTTCTCTGAGGACTATCCCTTGGTGCCTCCAAGATGCATCTTTCCAATTGGGTTCTTCCACCTAAATGTCCATCGTTCGGGAGCACTCTGCATCGGGATTCTTGATCAAGAGACTGTAAGATAGACCTATTTTGTTCATGTAATTATTACTTATAATTGTTGTCGAATTTATTTGAATTGGTTTCTTATATTGCTTAAATTATATTTCGTAGGGGTGGTGCAGTGCTTTTACAATCAAAACTATACTACTTGAAGTTCAGCGTTTGCTGCATCAGCCAAATGTGCCTGATGTTGAAAATGATTGCTATAATCTACTTATCAATGTTAGATGACACTTTGACTTAGTGACCAATGTAGGTTATTCATTCCTCCTTCGACATTTGTTAATTTAAATAATGTCAATATTTTTAGGATCCAGCGGAATATAAGAGACGTGTTCGGGAGCAAGCAGGACGGTACAATTTAGATTGATCGATGGGAGCTTCATCGTCGATCTACAATGAATGTAGTATGATTTTTGTTCAGTGTGTAAAGAAATTATATTTGAACAATTGTAAAGCCTCTAATGGTGTATTATCACAATTAAGTCAGCCTCACTGGTGATCGAGCATTTCCTATAATGCATTACTGTACTAGTATCCGCTCATCTGTGTTTTTTTCCTAATACAATTTTCCCTGCAACGACTACATATGGTTGTAATAATTGCAACGACTACATCCCTGTAATTTTAATGAAAACCGCTTGTGATAATTGAACAACTACATACGGTTCTTAAACAATGACCGCCACTGAAAATATATGATCTTCTCAGGCCGTTGTTAATTAAGAACCGCTTGTGAAGTTCATTATATTACAGGCGGTTATTAATTAAGAACCGCCTATGAAGATCATGTATTTACTCAGGCGTTTGTTTCTTAAAATCCGTCTGTGAAGTTCATTGCATTACAGACGGTTCTTAATTAAGAACCGTCTGTGAAGATCATGTATTTACCCAGACGGTTGTTCTTTAAAATCTGTCTGTGTTGTTCTTTCATCACAGGCGGTTATTATATCATTCGTCATCATAGTCGCATATTTTTAAAGACCGCATGTGTTTGAAAATTTGAGGCGCCTGTAAAAATGCTTTTTGTAGTAGTGATATATGGGATTTGTGACCTTTCTCTGTCCTCAGAAGTTTATCGCTTTGTAGTAGAAAAATGAATTACAAAACGATAAACTTTTAAAAACGGAGGGAGTATATGCCAAAAATTGAACAGAGATATCTAGCATATCAAGTGGCTATGAAGATGCAGCAGGTTGATGCAGAAAGGAACAAATCTTCTCAAATCCTGAAGACTTATGATCGTTATCAACAAGAACACACTAGCACCGACCGAATACCAAACCTGCTATGAAAAGATTGACATGACCTTGGTGATTTCATCAATGGAGATGGAGGCAGCGCAGTATCTAACAATGGAGATGGAGGCGGCTGGTGAAATGGAATGGAAATGGAGGACTAGAGAAAAGAGTACGTAAACTAGACTCCCTCTGTATCTAGATATTTGCCGCTTTGTAGTTTATTCTTGAATTACAAAACGACAAGTATTTAGAGATAGGAGAGTATTCCCTATGTTTTTAAAATATTGTCGTTTTGTAATTTATTTTTGAACTAAAAAGCGACAACTTTTTAATAAGGAGGGAGTACAATTTAACTCACCTCTCATGTCAAAGGAAAAAGGACAAACGGCATGCACGCACAGGCAAAACAAACTAAAGAACTAAATAATTAAAAATAGAAGGAGTACTTTCTTTTACCATTCACCCATTGGGTACGGGATGGTGCCCCATACGTCCGCGGGCATAAAATAGCACCCGTATTCACCTCTGTTCGGGTTTTTGCCTCCGGTCGGGCATGCGTAAGCATAATCACTGTCTGTCGTCGCCGTTGTTATTCCTATTGCTATTTTCTGCGTGCTATACTAACTCTGTTTTGAAATAATTAATTGTCGTTTCAAACAACTAAAATAAGTAGAAATAAATTAATAAAAGTTGCCCTAACAATAATTTAAACGAAACGAAAGTAGTATATGACATTCTTGATTTGTATAGTTGTTGCAAACAGGTTCGTACCGTGAACCAAGTCATGTGAAAGCTCCGTATTGGTGTGAGCATCTAACCAAGTGTTCGGGTAAGTATTGTTCCATTCCTCTTTCAAAAAGTTTGTTCCTTTATAGTTTAAAAATAAATTACAAAACGGCAAATTTTTTAAAACTGAAGGAGTAGATCATTATTGAACAGTATTATTGCCACAAAATTTTGAATTTCACTATGCAAATGAAATTTAACGGAACAACGGATAAATTTGTTGCATTTTAGATCTGCGGCAATGCATAGGCTTTCGACTAGTTAAAAAAAAAGGTTCGGGTCATTGCTGTTGCCGGCCCGAACATACCATTCACTTGGCTGGACCTCCAAAAAAGCCCATGGGCCTGTTCTACAACCACTAATAAATTATCCATGAAACATTCATTCCACTGTCTGATTTTTTTTATTAAAACCTCGTCTGGTTTTGAGCAGCTCAGACAGTCAGTCTTGTAGTAAAAGGTTGAATTGAAACAGCAGACCAGGAATAATATACTCATTTCGTATTTAAATACTTGTCATATTCTAGTACAAAAATGAATAAGAAGACGATAAGTATTTAAGTACGGGGGAGTAGATCGTAGCATCGCAAAAAGGCGAATATATATAGTCATTAAAAGTTTGTCGCTTTGTAGTTCATTTTTGAACTACAAAACAAGAATTTTTTTGAAACGGAGAGAGTATGTGTGTCTATATATATATATATATATATATATATATATATATATATATATCATCGGATAGATGGCACTCATCGGAAATGTTATGATCTTTATCAACAAGGACATTAACACCGACTGAATACCAAACCTGATCAAGATATTGACATGGCCGTGGTGAATTCATCAATGCAGATGGAGGCAGCTCAGTACCTAACAATCCTCTCGTTTTCTGCTAAGCCAAATCACTCCTCTCTTATATCTCCTCCATCAAATAAAAGATGGGAGTACTCCGTAAACATTTGTACGTATATATGCGTGTCAGCATGTGCTGATGATCTAGCTATCGTATGTGTTCCCGCCGTCGGATGCCACCTTGGGCGAGATGTCGCCACGTGGAGGAACGCCGCGTGGGCGTCGTCCAAGTGGCGGGATACTCTGCGCGTTGCGGAACACGTTGTCCGGGTCGATCAACGTCTTCGCTCGGACAAGCCGGTCGTAGTTGCCCAGGAAGTAGCGCTCGCCCCATACTCGCGCCGCCTCCACTTCCGGGTTTGCTGGCTCACCGTCGTCGTCACTGCGAGGACCGGCGATCGGATTCAGACGGCCGGCACCGGACCAGTCGTTGCTGCCGAGATCAAGGTCCATGTAGTTGATGTACGCGGTCCGCGGCCTGTTCGACACGCACGGTTCCATGGAGCCGTAGAACCGCCGCAACCAATCCATGTACTCCTCCCTGTGACCGTCGTCGTCTTCCGTCCACTCGATCAGGTACTGTATGCCATGGATGTTGCCTTTCCGGTGCGGGAACGGTAGCTCGGCGGACGCGATCCGGTCCATGGCGCCGCCGTACGGGTCCAGGATGATATACGCCTTTGGCTGCTTGGACAGCGTGTCCACGGCTCTGGTCAGCTGGTGCAATGGCGTCGGATGGCGGACGTAGTCCGATTTCGCCTTGAAGTAGTTCTTCTTGTGGAGGACTCTGTCGGCGAGGTCGGATAATGGGGTCGTGCCTTGTTGAGGTAGCCCGGAGAAGAAGAGAACGGATTCGATCCATGTCATCTCGACGGGGTTGAGGTCCGGTAGTAACCCGATCTCCGGGAACCTTGCCGCCAGTATCTGCACCGCTTCGTGGGCGGGTCCGAGGTACAGGCCTTTGAACGTGACGGAGATGGTGGTTCGGTTCGTCTGTTGTTCAGGTAACCCGGCTCCGACGAAGGCCGACACGTAGAACTCGTCGGGCAGCCACGGCGCGACGTGCTGCCACGCGGAGACGAGCCGCGCGACGGACTGGACGGAGCCGGGGCGGTTGACGACGAACGCGGTGACGCGCGCGGGCACGGGACTGAGCTGCACCCGCCACGCGTAGACGGCGCCCCACGTGCCGCCGCCGCCGCCGCGGATGGCCCAGAACACGTCCTCGCCCATGGCGGCGCGGTCCAGGACGCGGCCGTCGGCGGAGACTAGGACGGCGTCGATTAAGTTGTCGGCGGCCAGCCCGTGCTTGCGCGAGAGCAGCCCGAACCCGCCGCCGGCGATGTGGCCGCCGGAGCCGACCGTCGGGCACGACCCCGCCGAGAACGCCAGCCCCGGGCTGGCCTCCGCCACGGCCAGGTACACCTGGCCCAGCGTGGCGCCCGACTCGACCCACGCCGTCGCGCTCGACGCGTCCACGCGGACGCGGGCGAGCGCCGCGAGGTCGACCACTGCGAACGTCTCGGCCTTCTCGGCCTCAGCCGTCTTCGTGGTGGTGTACGACAGGCCCTCGTAGCTGTGCCCGCCGCTGCGGAGCCGCACCGCGATTCCCCCCGCCACGCGCGCGCACCGCACGGACGCGCGGAGCTCCTCCCGCGACGCCGGGACGACGACGGCTGCCGGCTTTGGCGCGCCGGCGCCCGCGAACCGGAGGTTCTGGACGGACACCCGCAGCGCGGCGTCGTACGCGGGCGACCCGCGCGGCGTCACGTTGCGCACGCCGGCGTCCGCCAGGCACGCCGTGAAGAAGCTCGTCGCGTCGCCGTCGCCGGTGGCTGCTCGCGTCGTAGTAGTAGCGAAGAGGCGGAGCGCGAGGGTGAGCAGCAGCAGCGGGAGGACCGCGGCCATGGTGCAGCAGAGGACAGAGCTAGCTAGGCCGCCTCTGCCACGCGCCGAGCTAGGACTGAGGAAACGAGTGTGGTGGCAGACTGACGAGTTGCGTGCGCGATTTTATACACGTACGTACGTGCCAGCGTACCTGTGTTACCAACAAGATTTTCTGTTGCTACGTGATCAGCTTAGCCACGCAGAGAAAGACGCATTAACGAGTAGTATACCGATTAACCTACTACTAACTCTGGTGTTTTAGTGATGATTAATCAATTGGTGTAGCCGGCAAGCAGGATCACTGTATTTTTTATACTTCACTGCAACTACTTCTTTTGACGGTTTGTGATCAACTGTGTCCGAGCATGTCAGTCAGGATCACTGTATTTTCTTCGTTAACAACAAGGGGACGCAGACGAATGATCTGTGCGTGTGTGTCAGGTGGCGTTCGGCGAGAGCGACAGACCACAGCAAAAATAACAACGCCGGGGTCGGCCGAAATGGGGGGTTTTGGATGGGTTTTTGCGATTTCTAGGACGGCGGCGCCGGTCGATCAGATAACTCTCCGCCGCAGGCCGTCGTGGCCTTCTTTAATTCTTGCGCCGGCTGGGAAGGCCAAGCTCATCATCTGTCACTGTTTTTCTTTTTGACGAAAAATAACAGCTAATTAGTATTCATAGTGGTATTATTTGACGACGAGTGAGTAATCCTTCCGTTTTAAAAAATTTGTTATTCTGTAATTTATTTTCGAAATACAAAGGGATAAAAATTTTTGAAATGAGGAGAGTATTACATCCGTCCTGAAAAATTTGTCGTTTTATAGTTCAAAAATGAATTATAAAACGACAAACTTTTCGAAACAGAGGGAGTAGTTGCTAAATCGAAATTGGCTCGAAATTTCGCGCCTAACGGCTTGGTGTGAGCCTAGATCTACACGTGGGCCCATTTACTAAACTATTATACGTGGGCTGGATCGAAACCAAAACCGGGCCGACGCTGTCGATCTGCACGCGTTCCGTGCGGTAGAGATGATCGGAACCTTCCATTTACATGTCAACGTTCCAGATCTATTTCTTCTGCTCTAAGATTGGAAACTCACCCCCTTCTTCTTGGAACGCAAGTTGGCCCCTGCCGCGTAACTGCTAGGTGTACCGCCGTGCTGCACACGGCGACACGGCTACGAATAAAGCGGACCCCTCATCGATCCACCTTCACGGCTTCACTTCACCCCCCATCTCCCTCCTTCCTCCGTTCACTAAACCCATATCCCACTACCGCCGCCGCGGACGAGGATGGCTAGCCTGCTCCGACGATCAGCAGCGGCGTCCGCTCGGCGGCTACTCGCTCCCCCGCGCCACCCCGCCTCCTCCTCCTCCCGCGCCTTCTCCCGGTACTACCCCCGAGACGACAACTCCTGGTAAACCCCTAGGCCTTACCCCCTTCCTTCTTCACCTCCTGGAACCCGAGATTGACGCTTTCCCGCCTCCCAGGATCGAGCCGCCCGCCACGCCGGTCAACTGGGGCGTGAGCATCGTGCCGGAGAAGAAGGCCTTCGTTGTGGAGCGGTTCGGCAAGTACCTCACCACGCTCGGCTCCGGGATCCACCTCCTCATCCCCGCCGTCGACCGCGTCGCCTACGTGCACTCGCTCAAGGAGGAGGCCATCCCCATCCCGCACCAGAACGCCATCACCAGGGACAACGTCACCATTCAGATCGACAGCGTCATCTACGTCAAGGTACGATGCGTCGTCGGTCGCCGTCTCCCCTTAGCCCTTGCTCCCCTGTGCCTCGCCGTTCTCTGTCCGGATTGTTGAGTCATGCTGTTGGGTGGTTTGTTGCTTGGCCTGTTCGTGGATGTAGATCAGGGGTGGATGGATGAATTTGACTCGTTTTCCTAAGGTCCTGTTTGAACTGCATTGTCGCAGTTTGCGATTTCGATGGATCATGGCGTAAGTTTCAGGAATTACAGATGGTGGGAGGGTTGCGATTCGTTGAGTTGAGGTTTTGGTGCCCATTTCGGGTCTTCAGGTTTCCATATTTGGTCTGGGTTTACTGTCTGCAGATTTTTCTCCCGTGCCTACGAGTCGTAAATGAAATTTGGATGTGTAACATTTCACGATATATTAATGACAAGAATTTCACGTTTATCTGATATTGTACTATAGTTTATTCATCTTAGGTGTGCACTTGTGATTTGCTTTACACTATGTCATATTGCTGGCAATCTTATCCTGTGTTAGAAACATAGAATGGAGAAAGAGGAAACCATGTACTTATTGCATTTGTTGTTGCTAACAATCTTATGATATGTTGACATGAAAAAGGGGGATTACGGACAGTAGTACATTTCTGTTTCAGAAATAGACGAGAGGGACTTTTATCTTCTGAATATTTTCCAGTTTGGATAAGTGTATTCAACTGACACCGACTCTGGCAAACAAAACAGGGAACTGATGGGTTTGTGGCATGGATTTCCAAAATAAGTTAGTTGTCATTGAAGTTAGGAGGTGGTCTGGGGAATAAGATATGTGTTTATGATGTTATGTGGTGTTTTTGTTGTGGTATATGATAAGGGGTGGTGGTTTGGTGTTCATTGCTGGACGTATTTCTGTCTGCAGTGTTGTTTTGCTATATCATGAGGTATATGGATGAAAAGACATGTTCCTGTTGTGAAGCTACCAAATTATGTGAATGTGTGCTGTTTGCTATGCTTAAAGAAATGAAATAGGTGAAACATTTTGAGTAAAATAAGTCAGCATGGTGTTTAATGGACATGAATGTGTGCCGTTTATTTGTTAAGTATTTGGTAGGGACTACTGTGCCTTGTTTGTAATCAGTAATGCACTATTTGTTAGGGCTGCAGAACTAACTACTGTGTGATAGATAGTTTGAGGCTGAATTTATTTCTTCCAAGTCCTGATCACAAAAAACAAGCTGTATACTATTTCTTGAAGTTCATAATAGCATAGTCTCATGTTATAGGAAATCAGTGTGCATTTGTTTGTAAAACTAGGTAGTTAGTGAAAATTTCTACTGTAATTTTAGTGCTAGATACTTACTCCAAATCTTTAGCCTACCCCAACGTTATTGGGACAAAAGGCTTTGTTGTTGTTATTGTTGATACCCGAACGTGCTCGAATTTTTTTATCTTATATCCAACAATTTTTTCCAACATTGAGAGTTTGAGTTGACTGTTGAGGTATTAAATGAGAGCTGAATTATGATGATTTATTGTGCGTCTAAAAATACTGCTTATTTCCTTTGCTATAATGTTTGTGGTCAAGCATGGTATATTCAAATGCTTTTGAAATGCTTCATTGAATGGTATTATTTATCACCGCTAAGGTTTATTATAGGTTTGGTTTTGTTGGATTGGATGACAAGCATTCTATTTATCATGGAGATTTATGACACGCATTATAAATCAGACAGTCTACTATGGTCTGAAGTTGCTGTCAGTATCAGTGGTCTTTTAAGTTCAAGTATACCGCATGCTAATGAACTAAGTATGATTTGAGAATTTTCATAGTTGATACAACAAAATATATTTACTTTTAAAACAATTTTTCTTTCTTCTGTTCTGAGCGCTTTGTGGTAACTTGTGATTATGTTGAATTTTGCAGATTATTGATCCTTACCTTGCTTCCTATGGGGTGGAGAATCCTATGTTCGCGGTCCTACAGCTTGCACAAACGACCATGAGAAGTGAGCTTGGGAAAATAACCTTGGACAAAACTTTTGAGGAGAGGGATACATTAAATGAGAAAATTGTGGTATTGATTTTTATTTCCATCTCAAGTTTTTTGTTCCATAACATAACATTTTGTGTGGAATTGCATCTGAGTTCTATACTCAATTTTTCAATAGGATAATAGGCCATATTAATTCTGCAACTAAGTTGTAAGTTTGTGACATATACTAGTTTTTATCTGAACGTATCAAGATATTATGGTTCCCTGGCCCCATTTACTCCAAATTGCCAGCCTACTAAAATATGATGTATGAATGTATGATGAGTACATTCTTTCTTGGGGTAGTGAATGCCACTGTACAATAATATTTATGAGGTCCAATGAACTCTTAAAACATACAGCTATTAGTTGCAATTTTAACATGTTAGTTTTGTGGAACTAATAGAACGGATAAACATTTACCGTGGTTGTGAGGTTTCAGTTGTTTTTATTTTACATCTTGTTTAAGCCCGTCTAACAAGAAATCTGTAAAATTATTTTTCGATATTATGATTCTTTATTATGCTATTCTATATTTCAACTTCCGATTAGCTGTATCTTCACTATGGAAGGATAGTGATAATGCAAAACAAACTGAAGATGCCAATAATGAACCGCGTAATTTATATTTTCAAGCTTGTTCATCAGTTCATTACGATCTGCAAATGTTTATATGGGCTGTCAGCTATCTTTTTGTTTGGTTAACATTCTCTATCAATTTGCTGCAGAGGGCCATCAATGAAGCTGCTACTGATTGGGGTCTCAAGTGCATTCGTTATGAGATCAGTATGTTGTTTCCTGCTGACCTGCTCTTAATCTTTTTGAGTTATACAAGTATTGTTTCTCATGTTTTTAAACTAACAATGAAGGGGACATAACTCCTCCACATGGAATTAAGGTGGCCATGGAAATGCAGGCAGAAGCTGAAAGGAGAAAGCGTGCTCAAGTTCTTGAATCTGAAGGTGATCATCTTACAATATTTTCTTTTCTTAGGTTGACATTTTTTATTCTTACTGTAGAATAAGGAATAAGTTGTTGATAACTATTGCTTTCTGTTTTATTTTAATCTGCTTTAATTATTTCAAATGCTTTTAATTTCACAGCTGTATGGAAGAGATGTTACTTACCTTTCTGATATATGGTGGATAGAACTATGTCTGATATTTTTTTGTTCTTTGTTTTGCTTTACCAGGAGCTATGCTGGACCAAGCAAACCGTGCTAAGGGTATGTGACATTTCATTCTAAACTTTTTCTTATTTATCCTTTTCTTTAAATCTGTTCAGCATGCATCATTGCACTACTATTCTGCTTGCTTTCAATTATTTGATTGTTGGTTTAGTAATAGTTTAATCGAACATCATATGATCATAAACTATTTGCCTTTTTCTTCATGGGCGTCAAAGAATTTTGATTTCTTTGGCCATGAGAGATTTACTTATTTTCGTAATGGATGCCAGGTGAGGCCCAAGCAATTCTCGCTAGATCAGAAGCCACAGCTCGTGGAATTAGAATGGTGTCAGAGGCAATGACCAGCAAAGGAAGTACTGAGGTATCCTTGTTTGTTGACTATCTACTTAATGCAGTACATTGCACTTAAGTTTGCATAAAAACGGTAAAACTTTGTGGTGTTCGCTTAAATTAATCCATTACTTTTTTATCTCCCAGGCTGCGAACCTGAGAATTGCGGAGCAGTATGTCAAAGCATTTAGTCATTTGGCAAAAACGGTGAGAAACAAAGTTTTGTTACTTCTTTTTGTGCTCCCTACTACGTGCATTGATTTGAAGTTCTGATGCTTATTGCTGTCAAATCCAGAACAATTCTATGCTCCTAGCTGACGTGGCAAATCCAGCACATTTCATAGCCCAAGCTGTCAAAATCTACCAGAGCATCCAGTCGGACACCAAGACTGGAGCTGGTCACCCTCGCATAGAGGAGCTTGATGAATCAGGACAAGAGACCGGTCCTGCCTTCTGAGACAAGTGAAATGCCCTCACTCATCCCCGGAGCAGACCATGAGAAGAATTTCTCACTACAACGCCGCGAAAACTAGCTCTAACAGATGAAGTCTGTTTTTTTGTCCATTCCGCAAACGTCCGTAATGCCACTGAGAACACCAATAGCTTTAGTTTCCTGGGTTTAACAAACTTTTTAATGTTCTGGAAAAATTAGGTAATAGACCGCCTAGGCAATTGGTTTCTGGTAGCAATGCAAGAAAGATTGGTGACCAGAGAAATATTTTGATGATTCTGGGGACAGTTGGGTTAACTTTTTGGCTTGTTCTTAACGGTTGCGAGTTTGTAAATGCACGGTTTGGTTTCGTTGGTGAAACAGTAACACATGGTGGAAATAGTTTCATTCTGGCTGCTGTGACTGATGATCTTAATGACAGGAAGGGATACTATAGCTACCATTACAGAATGTATTCACGTGTTACGAAATCGGAGTGTACTTGGGCAAGCAGCAAGCGCCTAACAAGGATGGTGCGCTGTTGAAAGCTGGTACCTCCACTCCAACACGTGGTAGCTTTATTCTCTCACAGAATTGATGAGAATCACCTATAGTCATATACGCCCACATAAATTGCTAACAGAGTGTAATGAATAACTAGTCTGGACTTCACTAGAGAATGTTGTCGCAACAAAAAAAAAAATTAAAGAAACCAGTAACATTTAAAAGTTATTTTTACTGTAAATCTTCATCAATAAAACTGTAACTCTTCTGATCGCTCAAGAGCCCGACGACGGGCTTCCAATTACCAATCCACCCAGCCTTCCACTCCGGGCGATCCCTCGTCCCACTGGGCTCCTCCGCTTCCAAATCGATCAAGAACGCCGACGAGTTCCGCAGCCCAACTGATCAAAGGCGCCTCCTCCTTTCCGCGGAATCCACCACCACTGTTGCCGCGCCGAGCCGGTTGCGGCGTGAGGTGAAGTCAGCGCGCGTGCCCCAAGTGTTCGGCCACGGCTCAGCATTTTTGTTACGTAAAACAGAAACATTGTTAAAGTGTCTAATGCATTTCTTTTCAATTGCCAGAGGTAATAGCAGCAAATGGTTTTATTCTCTTGCAGGCATTATTGTTTACAGTAGCTATCATAGTACAGTCAGGCAATCAAACTGAGTATGACAGTGCTGATGAGTATATCGGTCAAACATCTGGACAGACTGGACTACGGCAGCCTGCTGTGAAACGTGGTGGAGGGAACCTCCCTGACTGCGCCTAGGGCTGCGCAGGGGAGAGGAGAGGAAGAGGGAGGCTTGACTGTTGCTGCGCAGCACGTACCGCGGAGGGGGAGGAGAGATGTCACGGCTAGGGTTAGGGTTTGAAGCCACGGTGACCCAAGGAGAAGAACAACCCTAATGGGGCAATTCTTATTTCCTGGATGGAGCTTACATGAGGGAGGGAGCTGCTTATATAGGGGGAGGACCCCCCTGCGCGCCCCCCTGTACAGATCGGTTGGGGACACCCTCCCAACCGATCAGGACTCTATCTCCTTATTTATTTCTATTTAAACTCTTCTCAATCTAATACTTCCTAATTTAAACTCACCCTTATCTCTAATTTCTTTATTCTTTAAACTTTCCTTAATCTAATAAATCTTCTAGAAGATCTTCAGCCTTTCTTGTGCGACTGAGCTGCAGCAGTGCCGTTGTGGGCGTCGTGGGCCCCACGTCGGCCATATTGGCGGCCCACGAACGCATCCACAACATTCCCCCCCTTCCCGACAAAGAGCTCGTCCTCGAGCTTGAAGGTGGGATGCTTCATCTTGAAATCTTCTAATTGTTCCCATGTTGCATCGGCTTCAGAATGTCCTGACCACTTGACAAGCAGTTCCCAGACTCCTCTGTTCAAGCGCGTCCTTTGTATCTTTTCAAGCGTAGGTACAACACGCCCATGGAGAAGAGGTGGTAGAGGCACCACCTGAGCTGGAGCAGGACCCTCAAATTTCTTCAACAGAGATACATGGAAAACATCATGTATCCTGGCTTGGGAAGGTAGCTGGAGTTTATAAGACACAGTCCCGATGCGTTGAATAATCTGATATGGTCCAAAATATTTTGGTCCAATCTTTGATGGAGGCGCCACTATAACTCCCACAGCTGTTCTCTGATGAAGCCGCAACCAAACCCAATCACTAATTTGAAATTCCACCTCCCGACGGGACTTGTCTTCATAGCTTTTCATGGTGACTTGTGCCTGCACAAGTCTGTTTTTGATTTCAGCCAAGAATTCATCTCTATCTTTGAGCTGCTTGTCAACGGCAGCTACCCTGGACACACCTTGTTGATATGAAATAATGGTTGGAGGGTCCCTGCCATAGACCACTCTGAACGGCGAACATTTGAGGGACGTCTGATAAGAGGTGTTGTAACAGTACTCTGCCCATGGAAGCCATTGCAACCACGACTTGGGTCGGTCACCAGCCAAGCAGCGCAAGTACATGGTGATAACTTTGTTGACGACCTCAGACTGGCCGTCAGACTGCGGATGGAAGGTGGAGCTGAGCTGCAGACGTACGCCAGCCTGTCGGAACAATTCCGACCAGAACAAGCTGGTGAATACGGTGTCGCGGTCGCTGACGATAGAGCAGGGGAAGCCGTGAAGACGTATGATGTCGTCGAGGAACGCCCGTGCCACTGATGCAGCACTGTACGGGTGGCTCAAGGGAATGAAGTGGGCGTACTTGGAGAAACGGTCCACCACTGTCAGGATCACTGATTTCCCTCCAACCTTTGGAAAACCTTTGACGAAATCCATGGAGATATCACTCCAGATTTCCGAAGGTACAGGAAGAGGTTGTAGAAGCCCGTCTGGATGTAGATGGTCTGTTTTATTGCGCTGGCAGGTGGCACAACCACGAACAAACTCCCGAACCCTGCGTAGGAGTGAAGGGCTGTAGAATGATAGGCGCAACCGGTATGCCGTCTTCTGGATGCCCTCGTGACCCCCATCATGGGCCTCAGCCAAGAGGGAGGGCCACAGGCTGGACATCTCGGGAACAAAGAGCTTCCCTTTGTACAAGAGAAGGTCGTCGCGCTCAGACCAACCATCTGGTGCGGCTCCCTCCTGGAGCTGGGCGCGCAACTGCTGCGCCTGCTGGTCCGCGGCGATTTCCGCACGAAGTGAGTCGAAGAGGTGGAAGGCTGGCGCTGAGATGGCGTGGATCGCCGCGTCTTCCTCATCACGGCGGGACAAGGCGTCAGCTGCCCCGTTCAGACGTCCCGGCCTATACTCAACCTGCAGATCATAGCCAAAAAGCTTGCTCACCCAAGCATGTTGAGGGATTGTCGTTAGGCGCTGATCCAGGATGTACTTCAGATTGAAGTGATCAGTCCGAACAGTGAAGGGACGACCCCACAAATAAGGCCGCCAGTGGCGTACAGCCTTCACAAGGCCGATTAGCTCGCGCTCATAAGCCGGTAGCTTCTGGTGGTGAGGAGCTACGGCGCGGCTGAAGAAGGCGATGGCACCGTCACCCTGGTGCAGGACCGCCCCAAAGCCGGCGCCCGATGCGTCGCAGTCGACGACGAAGCGCTTGTCGAAGTCCGGCATCTAAAGTAGAGGTGCTGTCATCAGCGCCTGCTTGAGCTGCGAGAAGGCGTCCTGCGCGTCCTCGATCCAGCGGAACGCCTCACGTTTGAGGAGGGCGGTGAGGGGCGCAGCCACCGCGCCATACCCCGCAATGAACTTGCGGTAGTAGCCAGTGAGTCCGAGAAAGCCTCGCAAGGCTCGTAGGGACCGAGGTGTCGGCCAACGCTCCACAACCTCCACCTTTGTCGGATCCATCGCCACGCCCTGGGAGGAGATGATGTGTCCCAAGTAGGACACAGATTCCTGGCCGAAGAAGCATTTGGATTTCTTGAGAAATAGCTTGTGCGCCCTCAGTGTCTGGAACACCTGCTTGACGTGTTGGAGGTGCTCGGCCCATGTCCTGCTATACACCAGAATATCATCAAAGAAGACAAGTACAAACTTCCTGATGTACGGGTCAAGAACGTCGTTCATCAATGACTGGAACGTGGACGGCGCATTGGTGAGGCCGAACGTCATCACCAAGAACTCATAGTGGCCTCGATGAGTTCGGAATGTCGTCTTGTCGATGTCGCCCGGGTGCATGCGCACCTGGAAGTATCCGCTGCGGAGGTCGAGCTTGGTGAAGAACCTCGCGCCGCGGAGCTCGTCCAGCAGCTCATCGACCACCGGAATTGGGAACTTGTCTTTCAAAGTTCGGGCGTTGAGCTCGCGGTAGTCGATGCAGAAGCGCCACATGCCGTCGGCCTTTCGAACCAACAACACCGGTGAGGAGAATGCGGAGGTGCACTCCCGGATGATGCCCTGGCGAAGCATCTCGGTGCATTGCTTCTCAATTTCGTCCTTGAGAAGCTGAGGGTAGCGGTACGGCCGGACAGCTACTGGGGCTGTGCCCGGCAGGAGCCTGATGCGGTGGTCGTGGCGCCGTGGAGGAGGAAGGCCGCGTGGCTCGTCGAAGAGGTCCTGGAATCTTGCCAGGAGGGCGCCCATCATGTCGGTAGATGGTACCAGGGAAGCACACACAGGGGATGAGCTGCGCAACCCCGTCCAGACCACCTCGCGTTCTCCGCGCCACAACTTCATAGTGAGGTTCTCAAGGTTCCAGAGGATGGGTCCCAAGGACCGCAACCACTGAACTCCCAGAACGAAGTCGAAGCCGTCAAGTGGTAGCGCGTAGCATGTGACGTCGAAGCGATCCCCTGCAATTTTCAAGGGTACACGTGGACAGATGTCGGTGCAGGAGATAGAGTCGCTGTTGGCGACCCGAACGCCGACGCCTGCCCGTGGCAACATCACCAGGCCGAGCTCCTTAATGAGGGGTTCCCTGATGAAGGTGTGAGTGGAGCCCGTGTCCACCAGTGCGGTGAACAGCTTGCCACAGACGTCGACCTGAAGCTTCATCGTATTGGCGAGGTCGATGCCGGTTAGCGCGTGTAGCGAGATGCCCAGGTCGGCAATGGCCGCGTCAACATCGTCGTTATCGTCGTCAAGCTCCAGGAGGAAGATGCCCTTGCCGGCACACTTATGATCCGGCGTGTACCGCTCCGGGCAGTGATAGCATTCACCGCTTGCTCGTTTAGCAGCCATCTCTTCCGCCGTGAGACGCTTGAGGCGCGGACGTGAGGATGTCGTCACTGAAGATGTCAGAGCAGGTGTAGCAGAACCACCACCAGAGGTTGTATTCGCAACACGTGACACAGGGGAAGGGCGCGTAGAGCGTTGAGAGGCGGCACCCTTCAATGCCCCGATGTCCGTCGATGCCGCGAATTGTCGTTCGAAGGCCCTGGCCAGACTCATAGCCGTCTGCAGGTTTGTAGGGCATTGCAGTTCCACACTAGTACGAAGTGGATCGCCTAGGCCAGCCGTGAACAGGTTGATCTGGTGTCGTTGACTGAGATCTTGGCTGCGGTTGAGAAGGATCAGGAACTGACGTTGGTACTCCTCAACTGTACCGGTGCGACGGAGATCTTTAATCTCAGCCAAGTCGTTGGAGCGGAGCGGGGGTCTGAAGCGCATGTTGACGAAGTCCGCGAACCGCTCCCAGGACACGACGCCGCACTCCCGTTCCATTGCGATGAACCAGTCAGCCGTGGAACCCTCCAGGTGGAGAGACGCGATCCACACCTTTTCTTCGGGCATCGTTCGTGTCCCGCGGAAGTATGCTTCGCACTTGTTGAGCCATGTCATAGGATCAGTTTCCCCGTCGTATTTGGGAAAACTGATCTTGTGACGGTACAGCATGCCGTCCTCAGGAGCAGCGCGCCCCTGGTTGCGCTGGAAGACGTGACCGTTGTCGCCCCCAACGTCGCGGGGGCCGGTGCTGCCTCGCGGTGTGTGCTGCAGATCTTCCTGTTCGGAGTTCTCCGTCTCCGGGGTCTTCTCAATGCGTGCAAGGCGCACGTCATGGCGATCCAAACGCTTGTTAATGGAGTCGATCTGCCCCATCATCTGGCTCATCATCTTGCCCAGATCTTGGAGAGTAAAGGTCCCAGAATCGTCTGTAGGGCCGGACATGGTCGCTGCCCCGGTGTCTCTGGATACCAATTGCTGTGAAACGTGGTGGAGGGAACCTCCCTGACTGCGCCTAGGGCTGCGCAGGGGAGAGGAGAGGAAGAGGGAGGCTTGACTGTTGCTGCGCAGCACGTACCGCGGAGGGGGAGGAGAGATGTCACGGCGGCTAGGGTTAGGGTTTGAAGCCACGGTGACCCAAGGAGAAGAACAACTCTAATGGGGCAATTCTTATTTCCTGGATGGAGCTTACATGAGGGAGGAGGGCTGCTTATATAGGGGGAGGACCCCCCTGCGCGCCCCCCCTGTACAGATCGGTTGGGGACACCTCCCCAACCGATCAGGACTCTATCTCCTTATTTATTTCTATTTAAACTACTCTCAATCTAATACTTCCTAATTTAAACTCACCCTTATCTCTAATTTCTTTATTCTTTAAACTTTCCTTAATCTAATAAATCTTCTAGAAGATCTTCAGCCTTTCTTGTGCGGCTGGGCTGCAGCAGTGCCGCTGTGGGCGTCGTGGGCCCCACGTCGGCCATATTGGTGGCCCACGAACGCATCCACAACACAGCCATTGATGAATCAGCAGCAAGCTGGCACCGATCCTCGGGTGCCCAATCTTGACTACCGCCCAATCCGGAATAATGCTTGGAGTCAAAGACTCAGAGAGAAGGTATACTATCCTTTCTACCACTTGTATTGCACTCATGCTCGTTTCTTTTTTCTAATGCTGATATCTTGTATTGTGACAGTACGGGGTGGATAACTTTGATCTGAACAGGTTTCAACAGACCACGATATCTCCCGCAGAACGACGAAACCCGATGCACAATTCTCTGAGGTTTGGTTGACCTTTCCTCTTTCGGCCCTGTTTGACACAACTTATAGCACAGCTTATTCACAGAAATAAGCAGAAGCTTACAGATCAGACTTCTGCAACAACTTATTAGCTCAGCTGTTTCCCATAATAAACTAAAAGTAGGATATAAGTACAAGCTGCTTTTTAACAACTTTTCAAATAAGCTTAAGCTCTGCCAAACAAAGCTTTAGTAGTGGTTCTGAATTTTTACTCAGCCATGCAATTATGTCAACTCCCAGATATTCTGTAGCTGAGCGGTTGTTGTCCTGCTTTGTAGAATGTAGAGAGCTTTGCATTTGCCTGCGTCAGTTAATTGGTCTACATAACCAGAACTGTTCTCCTATGCACATTTAGGCGCTTCTGCATCCTTCTGGGCTTGTAATATGTACTTATTGAACCTAGTTTTGTTAGCAAAGATCATGTTCTATTGTGGATAAAACATTTTATCTATGAAGAAGCGATTTGGTGACATGTTTGGATCAGTCAGCTTCCAGATCGATAACTTTCAATCAACATAAGGATCAAAACTAAGAAAAAAATGTTTGGTTTTCAAAACATCAGGGTGTTTGGTGCGGAAAGGTGATGGCACACTAATGTTGTTGCGTTGTGTGGTCTGTCAACTCTGCTACTGTACTGCTGACTCGACTGAACACCATCTGCGCCTATTATGCTTTTTATCGTTATATGGTTGTCTTCTGATCTATTCGCATCAACTTTCTCTGAAATGTGATAATCCAATAATTGGATCGCCCATCACAGACTCTTAAGTCCTTGTCATCATGGTTCACTAACTAGGCTCTAGCTAGAGACTTTTCAGTGCCTCAGAGCTCAAACACACCACATGGCGTCGTTACCTGCTGTTGCTGGACTGGAGAGGGTTCAGATCCTGCAATAACAGCTGCATAATTTTCGATGTACTGCCGGGCAGCCGATCAGGTGAGCGTCTGGGAAAGAAAGCAACAGTGTTTCTCGACTGTCTGATGCGATGCATCGTGCACCCTCTGATTGCAGCATCTTGATGCCATGTTTTCACGTCTCCTTGGAGGTTTCAGTGACAGCATTGTCAATGCCTTATGCTTACGCGCCAGTGTTTTCAGTTCAGTTCAAGGATTGGCACATGCCACAAACACTAGTGAAACAAGTTCTTCAGAAAGTAAGGATGAAAACGACCCTTTTTTTGGACGAAAGGGCCATCACAATTCGCAATGAACATTCAGAAATGCATACACATCATAGGTTTATGTGTCCATTCAGTTTTACAGACAAGTCGACAAAGTTGAGCATTAATTATTTCCAAAACTCTCATTTTATTCCAAGAGCGCACCGGGTCCAGCGAAGGAAGGCAGGCAGGAGCTGGGAGATCAATGAAAAATTTCTGCAGGGAGAACTCTATACATGTGCTGATCTGCATCCTACAGTGGTGGTATCAGTACTTGCAGGAGCTTCAGGTGCTTGGCTTCTGCTCTGCTGCACCAGGTGAGGCCTGTGAAAGAGCGAAACTGGTTACTTCACATACGCAATTCAAGTTGCACTATAGTAATAGCTTTACTGATAATGGTAACTTCATAGAATGTGCGAAGTTAAGTGATCTGATAATGGATACATACCCCGACTGATGTCACAAAATTGCAGACTGCGCATTTGACAGACCTAGCACCATACTGGTACATGAGCAGCATACGGCAGTTCCCGCAATTTACATGCGCAACTTGATTTGCTGGGACAGAACATACAAATCACGAAGATGTTCAAAGATTGAAGGAACAGTTGCATATCTTAAAACTCTGAACAATCACAGAACTAGGTTGTTAATTAATAGGTATCTTTATGAAATGTTTGTTAATTCCAGGATGTATTTGGCAGACTAGAGAAGTTTTAAGAGATAGTATTCATCAAACTTGGGTGATTCTAGCTAGGATATCCCTTACAAAACAATTTATATGTTTTTCTGAATAATAACCAATGTTGATGAATGTGACTTCCCAAATCTATGATGTTAAATGTTGTCGGCAGACGGCTAGAATTTCCACACACAGAATATATTCTTTCCAGAAGGAAGATTTCGCATACGGGAATCAAGGCCACAGAATATACTTGCAACTAGGAAGAGGAGGAATAATATGGTTGTTGTACCTTCCATAGCCAGGTTAACAGTGTGGCAACAAGAACATTGCACACTTGTCGCGCCACGTATGTACATCAGGAGTGTGTGGCATCCTCCGCAAACTAACTGCGCCATCTCAGTTCCTGCATCCAAATGCAGGTGGTAGATTTGAGTATTCGACTCACAAATACTTCATCTCAGGGCAACTAAATATTACTACTGCATTTGCAGATTGTCAGAAAAAAACAGTGCAGCTTATTCATTCATGCAATGGCTCAAGGACAACCAGATCTCTGAACTGAAGAAAAGCTCAGATCAGAATACCTGTCTGTAAAGTTTGCAAGATGCAAATTCTCCAATGCAGCAAATGCTACTTCTTGTGCCAGTATCGAATGGAATAGGCTCCACTGATGCTAATGTTTCACAAATGGAGCCCAATGCTCAGTTCTTCATAGAAAAAAAATGAGGGAAGTGACTGATGAGCATACCTGGAGCCGGCACGGTGGTGACGGTACTGCAAACTGCACAGCATACCGATGTTGCACCGGCTGGATACATGAGAAGATTCCGGCAACCCGTGCAGACAAGCTGGCTTCGCGCCCCTGAAATTTGCAGGTCAGAACACACATTTTTCGGTGACTGAATTTTCGGTTATCAGATTTGGATTTTCGTTTCAGATAGTCATTTTCTGGCACAGCAACCTCAAAATAAGCAGAGAAACTTCCATAGTCAAATCTTGCATTGCTTTAGCATATCTTTTTCTATAAAAACTTCCCAAAATTCTGCGAGCAGATGAAACTACTCTAATTCTGAACTGGAAACTTCAGAACCCAGACATACACTTGCGATAAAGTAATAATCTTTAGAACCCAGACATTCATCACTAAACTATAGTGTATCATCTTGATGATTTTGAGTTTAATAAAGTGCTCATTATGGAAAAAGAGACATTCACCACTAACCAACTTGCACCAACGAATGCCAAGATTAGCTGTACTGCAGATCTTATTGAAGAAGGAAATTACCATTGGGTGGTGTAAATGGCACCGGAGGAGTTGGATAGGGAGCAAGGGGAACCGGCATTGCCGTGCCGTCTGCCTTATCCGACGACGCTGCTCGTGGGCACTTCGCAGGTTCCGGCGGCTATCAGGCACCAGAAACCAGCTGCTTTCCCCTGCATGAAACCCTGTACAAAGTGCAGGAGATGCTGATGACAAAGCAAGAAAAACACTTCAGCTGCCAGAAACTTTTTCCATTTTTCTTGGAAAAAAAAACGCTTCAGCTATGAACCCAAAATTAAAAAAGAAATAGAAGTACGCTTCAGCTGCTCTGAAATCAGTAAAAAATTGCAAAGAAAACGTGCCATAATACGCTCCACGAGGAACAAGCAGCTCAATTTGGAGGAAAAAAAACCAGCTGCTTCTCCAAACGCAAATCATTCAGGCTCCATTACAATCTCTCATCAAATCTGATGTTCTAATTCCACTATTAACCCATGGATAAGAAACTCAGGCAAACAGTTATCTGTACATTCCATTTGATGTAAAACCAACTAATCTTGACGAACTTTGACTAGTCTGAATAGAATTGACATAGCAGTTAGGATTTTTCACGCGTGGCCAATTCATGAAAGTATAGTTTGCCATTGCTGGCTTAATAGAAGATTGAGTATACAAAGCTCAGGATAAGGTAGGGGGTCAGAAAAGTCATAACTGATCCTTTGGTCCAAAAGAACAAAGAAATGCTTGCCATCTCACATAGAAAACAAGTAAAAAATCATCCAAAAGACAGGAGAAAGGCAAGGAGGAGAAAGATTTTAAAAAGAACTCTTAAAATGAAGTTATCAACCAATCATCAACGCATCCAAAAGGCAGGGGGGGGGGGGGGGAAGCAAAACAATGAACAAGAGGATTCTTTCAGATAAAACAATGAACAAGAGGAGAAGCAGAACCTAATAGTAATGCTTATGGCTGCCGAATGCATTAGAGTAGTTCACGAGTTAGCACATCTTTCTCTCTCTCTCTCTGACTGATAGAGAGGTTGACAGATTTATAGGGGAGAATGAAAAAAAAAAAAAGAGGGCGTACGATAGGCGGCCAGAAAGGCATGTAAAAGCTTCTCACGGATTATTTACAGGACTTTTCTCTTTGTGCTCAAAAAAGAAAATTTTCTTTTGGAATTTTGTTTCCAGGATTTTTATGCTAAAGCATTTGCGATGTTTGATTCTCTAAAATGATGACTGTTCAACAAGGTATGTTTGCACATAATGGTTGAATTTAAACATTCCTTTAAGTTTCTTACTCATCAATTCGTTATGTCAAAAATCATGGTGCCATCACAATAAAAGGTACTATCTCCGTTCCTAAAAGTGTATCATGAACTAAAATGTGACGATTTTTTAGAACCGGAGGAGTATTTCTACCACGTACCTGATGTGGGAAGATTGTTATCTTGTTGACAGTGAGTGGTATAGAAGATTGTTATCTTGTACAAGTGACTTTGGACAGTAATATTCCTCTTTTGCGCTTGGAATCAATCACGGATTTGCTCCCTTCAAAGATCCTAGTCATCATCGACGCAATTGTCTCCTCAAAACAGGTACACGTTGAAACATGAAATTAGATTTACACTAACTTGAGAATGACGCAAATCAATTGACCCAGTGTCCCAGCGCACAGTTTCAAATATCATCAGAAGACACAGAGAGAAAAATAATACTACCTCTGTTTCTTTTTATTTATCACCGGCTAGTTCAATGAAGTAGCCGGTGACAAATAAAAATGGAGCCGAAGGAGTATTTAGATATTCTCCGAAAAACTAATCTGAAAATATAATTTTCGATCGATGAGCAAATAGATATTCCTGACGTGCACATGAAAACCACTAAACCAGGTTGGTGGCCACCAAAAACCAGGCTTGCTACAAGGCACCCAGTTTCTTCGCTGTGTGGCCTACCTTGCAGTGAAACGAGAGCCACGATCACATTACTTCACGTTTTGAGATTACAGTAGGAAAATAGAGGCTGAGGAAGTGCCACGTGCACACCAGACAAGCCACGAGGCTCGTACAAAAAACGCTGGGGCCACACACGTTATCACACAGTAAAAAGAGATGGACTGTGGCCAACACACGAACTGACCACTTGCATCATGACGTATTGACGTGGTACCCACTTTTCCATAATGGTAATAATGCAACTTTGTTTCTGAGGAAAACAACAAATGTAGTTTATGCTTTTGTTATGTCGACGTGGAGTGGACCCACTCGAGTATTACTCTGGCTTTACTGTTACCATCTACAGTAGCTTCCATGTAGATGATTCATTCCATGCATGGTTTAATTTGAACACTACCGTTGAATATATTTTTTGGTTTCTTGAATGTAACATCCATATTTTATGTAAATAAAATTGATCAAACTATAGTACATTTAAGTGTGCATTTTTGTGTGAATTTTGAAGTTCAAACGAGTAGCAAACGTTGAAATTTGAATTTGAAATCAAATCAAAAGGAAAGGAAATGAAAAAAGAAAAAGAAAAACAAATAAAACCCCCTTTTGGGCCAAAACCTCACCCCCGGCCCAAATCCCCCTCCCCTCACCCGCAGCCCAGCAGCCCTCTCCCCCTCTTTCTCTCTCTGCCAGGTGGGGCCCGCTTGTCATCACCTTCACTGGGCAAACGTCGCCCTCTTCCCGCGCCATGCCGCGCCGCGCGCAAACCCCTCCCAACTGCCTCGCCCCACGCCGAATTCCCCCAGGGAACTGCCCCATGCACGCACCATCAACCGCCGCCGCTCCCCCCGCTATAAATTCCCCCCTTCCCGCTCTGTTTCTTCCTCTCCGCGCTCAAACCCTAGCCTCGTCGTTGCCAAGGTTCGTCACCCTCATTCCCGGCCAACCGACGGTTGCCTCACCCCACAATCCTCCCTAACCTCTTCGCTATGTTACCAGGAGCACGTCGGGCAAGGGCTAGCGGAGAGATCGTCGGGATTTATCGGATCCGACGGTTGCCGACGCCGGTTGCCGCCAGCCCGACCATCCTCCGGCCGATTTCGCGTCCCGAAACTCCCCGAGGTGCGTTCCTTACCTTCCCCTCTTCCGTTTAGTGTAAAGCGCGCTTAGAATTAGCGGCGTTTTGGTCGAATTGGCCAACGCCGGCGAGATCCGCCGCCGCGGCCGCCGTGCGCCGCCGCGCGCGCTTGTGTCCGGTGCTGCCGGGGCGACATGGCCCTATCTGGACCCTCGGATGGGAGTCAACGGTCAGGATTAGATCATCGTAACAGTTCGGTGTTTTAAATCTCGCGCGTTCGTTTTAAGATCAACATCCCACATTCAATTTTGTTTTTCCGCCGTCGCAATTTCACCGAGACCCCTGGAATCTTGCTGGCTACCCCCTGACCCTTGCTGAAATTCAAATCTAGCCGCTAGATTTAGCAATCTAGCCCCTGGACTCTCTGGAATTGGATTTAATCATTTAAATAAGCAAACTAGCCCCTGGAAATTTGTAGAATTATTGAGTTAGCCCCTGTACAGTGTAGGAAAGTTACCAACCAGCCCCTGGACTTTTATTTAATTGTTGAATATTATTTATATGAGTATTTAATGTGTAGAAAATAGATAAAAATGATAAATAAATGTAGAAACAGTAGGAAAAATTTGTGTAAAATGTTTTTATACTGTAATAAAATTTTAGAGTGCAAATAAAATATATTTTGACCATGGAAAATTTACTAAAAATGTTTAAAATACATTTTGGCCATAAAAAATTCAATAAAAATGATTTTAGGCCATAAATAAATCCTAAAAATGTAAGATAAATATAAAATGCATATTTTGGCTATGTAAAATAATAAATACTTCGTAGGGACGCATTAGTATAGAGTTTTATGCCTATGTGTATGTTGTGATGCCATGTATTGTGTGCTCTTTACTTATTTTAGCCTTTATTTCTCTTTGTCATGCTTGGGCAATATATTTAGAGTCGTACTACGACCCCAACTTTAATCTCCAAGACCAAGACTTCACCAACAACCAAGTCTTCGACGAAAGCAAGTGCCCTTGACCATCTTGTACCAATTTTAGGATTTTAGTTAGATGCATGCTAATTAAATTGATGTCATATTTCATGTTTCATGCCTTGTTCCATATAATTCCTTATCACCAGATGTGGGTTGGGAAGTATATAGGTAATTAATTATGTTTAGCCATGCTTAGACATTGGGAATGAGTTTTTATACAATTGTGACATGTTAAACTTTATGATTACTTTATTTGTGGTGGATACACAATAGTAGTGGATAGGAATCTGGTGGTTGGATAGATTTGGTATGGTGCAGTTTGCACGAGACCCGGGATTGGGTTTGGTACCACCGAATTCTAAGGACCGGTTTATGGAGGAAGCCACTAAGCTTTATAGTACCACCACGAGACTGAGATGGGGCAGCTTGGTCAATTAATTAGGTTTCTCCCGATGAAATGCTAGTAGTTGGATGGTGCAGGGAATGATGCAGGGGTACTGCTCTGGAAACCGCAAGGCTCAAGAGGGGGCTCTGAGGCGGAGAGTTACTCTGGGAATGCCTCAGTGGTGGAAACCTTAGAGGGCTAGCACTATTCGGGAGTACCTTTGTAAAGACCATGTTGTGATCTCCTGGCCTCACACCAAAGGAAGTGTGTAATGTGGTTAGCTACCACGGGCAAACAGGGAAGTTCACTTAGTCCACCTGGCAACAGGGGATGAAATCACTTCTTGTGGGGAAAAGGTACACTCTCTGCAGAGATTTGGTAAAACTGTCATGACAGTCGTGCTCACGGACAAGAGCGGCTTGGGGCCAGTTCATAATTAGCTTATGGTTGGGAAATGGTGGATATTTATGCTTCAAGTCACATTCATCATCTTTAAGTATGTGTTGAATTACTTCTTGAATTATAATATTGATAATTGAAAGCTAAGGTTAGGTTCTAAGCATAGTGCTTAAGCCATAATTAGCCTTCCCTTGCTTTAGCCAATCATGTCATTCTCTTCCCACACTTGCTGAGTACTCTATATACTCAAGCGTTTACTTTTCTATTAGAATATGAAGAAGAAGCGGCACCAGAAGACTTCTTCGTCAACCCGGAAGACTTGGGCTAGGCTGGCGATCCTTCGCGCGACTGCCTGTGCAGGTGGAGCCATTCTTATCTATTTAGCCTTTCGTTGTAGTATAATCTTTGTGAACTATTTAGATGTTATAAATAGGTTTGTGGTGTGTATTTGTAGACCTTCAGGTCGTATTGTAAGACTATTTATGTACTCGAACATGGCGATGTAATGATATTTCACTTTCGTCAACGCATGTACGATTCAACTGATCCTGACGTACATATGATTAGTGTCTGTTCATCTTTACGATGACCGGGCGTGACATTGAAACTCGAAATCATATTGATAAACTTATATGAAATCGTACTAATAAATTTATCTCTATTCCGTGATCGTTTCTACGATTCATCTATTTGAACATAGTAAAATCTTAAACATCAGTTCCTCTATGTGAGACCACATTTAAGTTTTTCCTGTAAGGTTCTTGTTAGGCTCATGTGATACTCCCTTCATCCCTAAAAGGATGTCATTTTAACATTAAATTTAGTTCAAAAAACCACATCTTTTGAGATAGAGGGAGTACAAACTTGCTCTTAAACTTTTTTCTTTCAAGAAAATCTCTTTTTTGTTAGTTGCTAATATAGCATAATTAGCATGGAACTGCAATTGACTGCTATCACAGTGCCCTCTCGAGAAGATCATGTGAAGAGCTTTCTGAGAGAAAGGCAGCAGAAGTTTTGGTCTTGGCAAAGAATGGAATGCCTGCATGCATGCAAAGACCAAAGTGGATAGATGGATGATCGGATAAGGCGGCCGGCCAAGTGACCCGTTTCTATCTCAGCAACAGTAGTGGTAGCGCTAATGTCAAACACTCAACAGCGCTAGCCAGTCCGTGATTACCGTACTCTCGTCATCTTCGTCTTCCACATCGCAGAGCGACGACGGACACCTGTTGTTAATGGCGGACACCTGTTGCGACGCCATAGGAGGGTAGCTATGGGCTAATACGGCATCTGGGAGGGAGGAGCTGGATCCGAGTCACGTCCTTGTCAGCACCCCTTCAATTGCCAGTACCTCTTCTGGGCTACGGCAATACGAGTAGTACAGTACTAGGAGGGTACTGTAGCTACGGGCTACACGAGACCTGAGCGCGGCGGCGCGCACACAGAAAACGCGGAGGTTTTTCCACTGAAAGGTGCGGCGCACACAGAATGGCCACTAATTCCAGATTTGTCACCTGCAAAAATATCGACTTGATCTGTGGTCAAAACGGCGATAGGCGTCCGATCCGACGCCATGAATTGCGTCAGGCTAAATCTCGCGTTACATCACCAGCTCACCCTGTTGTCTCGCAGCTGATGCGCAGGGAGAGATAAATGCATCAGCTTCTGTTAATTATTATCAGCGGTGGCCTCGTTCTGAGACGCTGCGTCATCAAGCGTCTGAATGAGCAGATGCTGCATCTGAACTTGATGCTGCTGCTATCTGAGCACGCAGTGTTAGTAATTAATCACGTTTAGGGTCCATAATTAATTATAATCGACACTCTTGAGAAGTCTTGATCGGAGACTCCAAATCTCAACCGATTCTGATTGGGAGGTCTCCTCGTACGCTCTTCTATAAATAAGACATATGTGACACCAATAAGAGATGAATCAGTCTAATCAACCTCGGATACCTAAACTCTAAGCAACCTGATCTAAGAGGAGGAAAAGTACGGAGAAGGTTCTCTCGACACCGACGCTGCTTCATCTTCCTCACCACCATTGAAAGAGCAGTCGCGGCATCATCGGCACTTCACCAACACACATCTTCATGGCGTCTTCCTCACCCATGTCCCAAGGTACAACCTCAAGTATGGCTCTCCCCTCTCTGTTGTTGACTACTTATCAACTAGATTAGCACACTTGCTTGATCATGTTCTCTGTGCAGCACTAAGGCCGAACACTAATCACCAATTAGGAACTAAGCCAACTACTTTCAGACTTAACATTGGTATCAGAGCCACCTAATTGGGCATTAGGGTTTCAGTTTCTTAGTGTTTCCTAAGCTTTGCTCATGAATTAATTTATCAGTCAAGACAAATAGAGATTAGAAGGAGGTGATTCAAATTAGGGTTCCCGAATCCAAATTAGGATTCAAATTCGAATTAAACGTCAAATTGAATCAACTCAGAACAGATTTAAGAGGATTTGAGGACCAAAACTCACAGAAATCAGAGTCGAATTCGACTCGAATTCAAACTCGAAAATTAGAAGGGAACTAACCTTAGATTGGTGCAATTCTCGGCTACGCCTCGGGCTCGCCAAAGGGGAGGTCGCGCCACCTCACCGGGATACTCCTCGTCAGAGTAACCGAATCGAGCTTAGACGACCTTATGCACTGTGTCGATCCGCTCGACGGTGGCACGTTCAACCAACAGAGAGCGAGCACATTGACGAGAGGGACAACGGATGTGCGCTCGACTCAGCCTCGCTGCGGGTGGGTCGCCAAAATGCTACAGTTCCCGACAGTACCCCTAACGCCAGCACGCGAGAAGATTCCCTCTTTGGTCCTTCCGGCCGGCGAGCTCATGCCAAGCTGCACGTCCACCTTGCGGTGAACGCGCGCGCACCAGCGAAGAGTCGCGGCGGCGCCGGAGGCCACCCACCATCGGTGGATCAGCGTCGCTCCGTTCTCCTCTCTCTCTCTCTCTCTCTCTCTCTCTCTCTCTCTCTCTCTCTCTCTCTCCCTCTCTCTCTCTCTCTCAGTTGCGCGGCTGGGAAGAGAAGGGGATCGGGGGAGAGTCCGAATGATCTAGGGTTTTAACGAAACCCGTTTAAGTATCTTAGGAAAATCATCCTCAATCGTCCAATGCTCGCCCAAGGCCCCTGTTTTAGTTGATGACGTGTACCAAATAATTGGCATCATCCATCCCAAAATGAGTGCCCATCGTGAGGCGGCGCGCGAGCTGGTCTCTGCAGGCCCATGCGAGTGCGCACTTGGGCCGGCGTGGGTTGCCCTTTGAATTAAGCGCTAGAATTTTCTGTAGTAGGTCGTGGGCCTAATTGCAGGGAACTGGCCAGTGAGGCCGAATTTCTTTTTCCTTTTTCAAGGAATTTTTTGCGGTTTTAATATTGGGCCATGGGCCACTTTAGTGGAGGCCGAGTCCTTCTGGGCTGGTTTTATAAATTTTTTTTTCACAATTTTTTGTGATTTTAGTAAGTGGACTAGGCCACTTTAATCACTTAGCTTTGGGCCACCCGAATACACTTAGCTTTTCTCAGTTTTTTTCCCTTAGTGGGCTGGACGAAAATTAGATTTTTCAGCGGTGAATTTAATTTTATTTTTTGTATTTTTTTCAAGAAAATAAAATATGAGCTAAAATTAGCAGTAAATCTTTATTAGTATTTTCAGAAAATAAATAGTATTTTCCATTTTACGGAAAATGAAATATTATTTTCTGTTTTCATATAATAAATTAGCATTTTAGTTAATTTTTCAGCAATTTTAGTCATGAACTAAAATTCATTTATTTTAGAATAATGGGTGTTATATTTCTTAGTGATTTTAGTATGGGCTAAAATCAATTTAGACCTAAGATCAAATAAGAATAATTAAGCAATATGTTATAGCTTTTATTTATTTTTGTACTATATGTATTATTGTATGTATTTCAATAATCTATTATTTTGATGAGTTTAGTATACGCTCAGTCTATACATATGATTATTATGTTTCATAATTATGTATGCCCATATTTGAGCTTCCGCTGTGATTATTTAGTTTAGCATAATGATTTTGTTAAGTAGCTAACGTGAACGATAAAATTACTATGTTATAAGTCATTAAGTTGCATGGAAAATTTTACTTGAATAGCCAACGTGAAAAATAAAATTTTGCCATGCTCTAAGTTATGAATGTTGTATTTTTTCGAGTAGCCAACATAAAAGACAAAGATAATATTCCCACTAAGTACATAGAAAATTTTGTTCGAGTAGCCAACGTGAAAGACAAAGTTTACTATGTTTCATAAGTTAATTAGTGAATGCCATATTTTGTTGAAAGACAAATACGAACATTATTCTTGCCTAAGTTGTATGAACTAGTTCATAGAAACTTTTGTTCGAGTAGCCAACGTGAAAAAGTAAGTTTGCTATGTTTTAATAAGTAAATTAGTGAATCATGTATTTTGCTGAAAGACAAAATATGACGATTCTTCTTCCTAAGTTGTTTACATTAGTATAATAGAAATTTTTGTTCGAGTAGCCAACGTGAAAGACAAAATTTCATATGATTTCAATTTATTACTAAGTTTTATTATGCATTCACTTACGTTACTCATATTCTCATTTAGATGACTCCTTCATCATCAGTTCACCACTCGGTTACCTATCTACCATTGAACCTCTTAACGAAGTTAATTATGACTCATAGAGACAGAAGTTGAGGATTGCTTTGGTAGTCTCCAAATTAGATGGCACAGATTAGCCCTTGTCCTACTAAGCCTCAAGTTTCTATGTCTATGATTATACAGACTGATGAGTGTTTTGAGTTGAGGAAAGGACAATTCCTTAGTCTCATGCACTTGTATGAGAATGAGCTAGCTAAGTGAAACCACTCAAATAAGCTGGTTTTAATCATAATTAAGTGTTCCATCACTGAGGCTATTCGGGAAGAAATTCCCGAATGCGACACTGTTATTCAGTACCTCAATAAGATTGAGAGAAAGTTCGCTAGCTCCACTAAGTCCCTCAGTGTTGTTGACCCAGTCAGCCACACTAATGGAAATCATAAGGGCAAGAATAAGGTTTCTTGGACACATTCTTACCAACAGAATGTGAAGATGGACAAAAATAAGTGCTACTTTTGTAAGCAAGAGGGACACTACCAGAAGAATTGCGCAAGCTTCATCAAATGGTGTCATAAGAAGGGTAATACTTAGATCATAATTCCCCGTTTTCAGTATATTTTCAATCTACTTGTTAGATTGACTTAGTTGCAGTTGTGCAAAATTTATGCAGGGATTAAGTATTAGGAAGATTATAAGAGGAGGGATAAGGGTCGTTAAAGTCGCTAATGACCACGAAGCCGAAGTAAAAGCCAACTTAGAACTCCTATTAGTATTTATACATGACTTTGTACTTTTGTTTCACTATGATGCTTTATGTACCCTCATTTAGAAAATTTGTGTTAGTTTCATGCATGAACTATTCAGACTTGTAAGCTTTTTGGCTAAATAAGTTTATAATAAATTGTGAGTCTTGCCATCTGACAAGACAGTTCTCTTTTATCCTCGCATGATGATTATCTCAGTTGTATCAAATTTCTATCATTAAACTAAATGTTTTGCAAAGCACATAAGAATCAATCATAAAACAATTTTAAAATAATAGCACTACGTTGTTAGACCATATTTCAAGAGGGAGAATTGATTAAGTGTTTCTTAATTGATTCCTCTCCATTTAGATTAATAAAACATTAGCGAATGCAAAAAAAATCAGCATATGTTCAATAAGACTAAGATCCGATCTTGTAAGGGAGTACTACGATCGGAATACCCCATATTGAATTAGAAATAAGTGATGTCCTTCAACTTAGTTGATTAGCTCACGAGTTGAGGCTTAAAAACCTCTATTCAAATGCTACATCGAAAATTAAAATAGTTTGTACCTAAAAACATCATATTAGATAAGGACAAGACATAAACCCTCATTAATATTTTATATGAGGTCGTCGTTATGTTGATTAGCTCAAACATTAGAATGTAGCAATCTCGTTGGCAATTCAGTAAGCTGACATTATTTCCACCGTCTTTACCGACACTAAGCTTAATGGAAGCAACATATGCTAAAATCAGGGGGAGTAAGGTAATATGAGATGACGATTATGAGGAGAAGCTGTTGCATGCACTCACTTTCATGATTCAATAATCGTTCATCACAGTATCTGTTGTTGTTAAGACAACACCGTTGTCTCAAAACCTTTTGTTAGTTCTTCATTGACATATTTAGTAAGACTTCTGTCTCACAGAAGCAACTCCAATTTCTTCATTATTAGCTGTTGCTAAAAATGAAGAGCAATAATCGTCTCGATTAGTAAATAATATATTAATAAGTGGATCTCGTGATAAGATCCATATTCAAATGAAGGGTGATCCTGCCTCATTTGAAAGAAGCTAATAAAGTTTGTTCTTAGTCGACATTCCTAAAAGAGTCAAAATAGTAGACCGTAATGGGTACACATGATTAAGCATGACTCGGGAGGGAAAAATCGTTTTCGTTAAGGAGACATTGAGTATATTAAGTTGTTCTCATAATGTCTCAATTATCGATTCGTTTAGAACCGATTAGATATTAGTAACACATTATAACTTAGTATATAGATAACGTATTGACAGGAATGCGAGACGGGGGTGCCGCCGACCCCTGCTGAGATCTGGAAGAGAGCTCACAGGGACCCTTCTCAGTATTCAAGGTATTTCAATTTCATATTACTGACTCTTTTTTCTATAGGCTCGCCATATTCGACGGAGTTGTCGACGCAAGGGCAGCGAAACCTGCGAGAGGCAGCTCCACGCAGGCTTCATCGGTGGGCACGTCAGGTCGCTGCATCTCGTAGAGAGACATCGAGATGCAGTCCCTCCGACAAATCATAGAAGAAAACATCAGGCAGCAGGAGGGGGAAAGTAGGAAGACGGAACAACAAAGGATCGCGATGGAGGCCACAATCTCTTCCGAGGCAGCCTGGATGGCGCAGATGCGAGACACAATGGAGGTAACAAAATGAAAACTGAAGTTCTCATTAATTCAGCGTAAATGAATTACTAATAGGTAACAGTTTGCAATGACAGGTCATGGCTCGGGCGCAAGGTTTGGGGATCCAGCTACCGCCACTACCGGTCCTTCCAGGTGATCCTTCTTCTACGGGTTAGGTAATTTCCTATGTCAACTTAACAATTTTAGTTTTACCTCAACTTAACCAAAATAAAGCGAGGAAATAGAGTGACAGTGAGAGATAGTTAGATAGATTGAGAGATGGAGTTAGAAGAGAGAGGAAGATAGAGAAAAAATGATTGAGATAGAAGAAAGAGGGAGATAGTTAGATAGAAGAAAAGAATTGAGAGAGAAGAAAGAGAGAGATAGAAGAAAGAGTGAGAGATAGTTAGATTAGAAGGAGCTGATTCAAATTAGGGTTCCCGAATCCAAATTAGGATTCAAATTCGAATTAAATGTCAAATTGAATCAACTCAGAACAGATTTAAGAGGATTCGAGGACCAAAACTCACAGAAATCAGAGTCAAATTTGACTCGAATTCAAACTCAGAAATTAGAAGGGAACTAACCTTAGATTGGTGCACTTCTCGGCTACGCCTCGGGCTCGCCAGAGGGGAGGTCACGCCACCTCACCGGGATACTCCTCGTCAGAGTACCCGAATCGAGCTTAGCCGTCCTTATGCAATGCGTCGATCCGCTCGACGGTGGCACGTTCAACCAACAGAGAGGGAGCACATTGGCGAGAGGGACAACGTATGTGCGCTGGACTCAGCCTCGCCGCGGGTGGGTCGCCGGAATGCTACAGTTCTTGACAATACCCCTAATGCCAACACGCGAGAAGGTTCCCTCTTTGGTCCTTCCGGCCGGCGAGCTCACACCAAGCTGCACGTCCACCTTGCGGTGAACGTCCGCGCACCAGCGAAGAGCCACGGCGGCGCCGGAGGCCACCCGCCATCGGTGGATCAGCATCACTCCATTCTCCTCCTCTCTCTCTCTCTCTCTCTCTCTCTCTCTCTCTCTCTCTCTCTCTCTCTCTCTCTCTCTCTCTCTCGGTTGCGCGGCTGGGAAGAGAAGGGGATCGGGGGAGAGTCCGAATGATCTAGGGTTTCAACGAAACCCGTTTAAGTATCTTAGGAAAATCATCCTCAACCGTCCGATGCTCGCCCAAGGCCCCTGTTTTAGTTCATGACGTCTACCAAATAATAGGCATCATCCATCCCAAAACGAGTGGCCATCGTGAGGCGGCGCGCGAGCTGGTCTCTGCAGGCCCATGCGAGTGCGCACTTGGGCTGGCGTGGGTTGCCATTTAAATTAAGCGCTGGAATTTTCCATTTTCCGTAGTAGGTTGTGGGCCTAATTGCAGGGAATTGGGCCAGTAAGGCCGAATTTCTTTTTCCTTTTTCAAGGAATTTTGTGCGGTTTTAATATTGGGCCATGGGCCACTTTAGTGGAGGGCAAGTCCTTCTGGGCTGGTTTTATAAAAAAAATTTCACAATTTTTTGTGATTTTAGTAAGTGGGCTGGGCCACTTTAATCACTTAGCTTTGGGCCACCCAAATACACTTAGCTTTTCTCAGTTTTTTTCCCATAGTGGGCTGGACGAAAATTAGATTTTTTAGCGGTGAATTTAATTTTATTTTCTGTATTTTTTTAGAAAATAAAATATGAGCTAAAATTAGCAGTAAATCTTTAGTATTTTTAGAAAATAAATAGTAGTTTCCATTTTACAGAAAATGAAATATTATTTTCTGTTTCCAGATAATAAATTAGCATTTTAGTTAATTTTTCAGTAATTTTAGCCATGAACTAAAATTCATTTATTTTAGAATAATGGGTGTTATATTTCTTAGTGATTTTAGTATGGGCTAAAATCAATTTAGACCTAAGATCAAATAAGAATAATTAAACAATATGTTATAGCTTTTATTTATTTTTGTACTATATGTATTATTGTATGTATTTCAATAATCTATTATTTTGATGAGTTTAGTATACGCTCAGTCTATACATATGATTATTATGTTTCATAATTATGCATGTCCATATTTGAGCTTCCGCTGTGATTATTTAGTTTAGCATAATGATTTTGTTAAGTAGCCAACGTGAAAAAAACAAAATTAAGCTATGCTCTCCGTTTATTCAGTTTCATAGTAATTTTATTAAATAGCCAACGTGAACGATAAAATTACTATGTTATAAGTCATTAAGTTGCATGGAAAATTTTACTTGAATAACCAACGTGAAAAATAAAATTTTGCCATGCTCTAAGTTATGAATGTTGTATTTTTTTCGAGTAGCCAACATGAAAGACAAATATAATATTCCCACTAAGTACATAGAAAATTTTGTCCGAGTAGCCAACGTGAAAGACAAAGTTTATTATGTTTCATAAGTTAATTAGTGAATGTCATATTTTGTTGAAAGACAAATACGAACATTATTCTTGTCTAAGTTGTATGAACTAGTTCATTGAAACTTTTGTTCGAGTAGCCAACGTGAAAAAGTAAATTTGCTATGTTTTAATAAGTAAATTAGTGAATCATGTATTTTGTTAAAAGACAAAATATGACGATTCTTCTTCATAAATTGTTTACATTAGGATAATAGAAAATTTTGTTCGAGTAGCCAAAGTGAAAGACAAAATTTCATACGATTTCAATTTATTACTAAGTTTTATTATGCATTCACTTATGTTACTCAGATTCTCATTTAGATAACTCCTTCATCATCAGTTCACCACTCAGTTAACTATTTACCATTGATCCTCTTAACGAAGTTAATTACGACTCATGGAGAGAGAAGTTGAGGATTGCTTTGGTAGTCTCCAAATTAGATGGCACAGATTAGTCCTTGTCCTACTAAGCATCAAGTTTATATGTCTATGATTATACAGACTGATGAGTGTTTTGAGTTGAGGAAGGGACAATTCCTTAGTCTCACGCACTTGTATGAGAATGAGCTAGCTAACTGAAACCACTCAAATAAGCTGGTTTTAATCATAATTAAGTGTTCCATCACTAAGGCTATTCGGGAAGCAATTCCTGAATGTGACACTGTTATTTAGTACCTCAATAAGATTGAGAGAAAGTTCGCTAGCTCCACTAAGTCCCTCAGTGTTATTGACCTAGTCAGCCACAATAATGGAAATCATAAGGGCAATAATAAGGTTTCTTGGACACATTCTTACCAACAGAATGTGAAGATGGACAAAAATAAGTGCTACTTTTGTAAGCAAGAAGGACACTACGAGAAGAATTGCGCAAGCTTCGTCAAATGGTGTCATAAGAAGGGTAATACTTAGTTCATAATTCCCTATTTTCAGTGTACTTTCAATCTACTTGTTAGATTGACTTAGTTGCAAGCAAAATTTACGCAGGGATTAAGTATTAGGAAGATTATAAGAGGAGGGATAAGGGTCGTTAAAGTCGCTAATGACCATGAAGCCGAAGTAAAAGCCAACTTAGAACTCCTATTAGTATTTATACATGGCTTTGTACTTTTGTTTCACTATGATGCTTTATGTACCCTCATTTAGAAAATTTGTGTTAGTTTCATGCATGAACTATTCAGACTTGTAAGCCTTTTGGCTAAATAAGTTTATAATGAATTGTGAGTCTTGCCATCCGACAAGACAATTTTCTTTTATCCTTGCATGATGATTATCTCAGTTGTATCAAATTTCTATCATTAAACTAAATGTTTCGCAAAGCACATAAGAATCAACCATGAAACAAATTTAAAATAATAGCACTACGTCGTTAGACCATATTTTGAGAGGGAGAATTGATTAAGTGTTTCTTAATTGATTCATCTCCATTTAGATTAATAAAACATAAGCGAATGCAAAAAAAAATCAGCATATGTTCAATAAGTTTAAGATCCGATCTTGTAAGGGAGTACTACGATCGGAATACCCCGTATTGAAATAGAAATAAGTGATGTCCTTCAACTTAGTTGGTTAGCTCACGAGTTGAGGCTTAAAAACCTCTATTCAAATGCTACATCGAAAATTAAAATAGTTTGTACCTAAAAACATCATATTAGAGAAGGACAAGACATAAACCCTCATTAATATTTTATATGAGGTCGTCGTTATGTTGATTAGCTCAAACATTAGAATGTAGCCATCTCGTTGGCAATTCAGTAAGCTGACATTGTTTCCACCGTCTTTACCGACACTAAGCTTAATGGAAGCAACATATGCTAAAATCAGGGGGGGTAAGGTAATATGACATGACGATTATAAGGAGAATCTGTTGCATGCACTCACTTTCATGATTCAATAATCGTTTATCACGATATTTGTTGTTGTTAAGACAACACCGTTGTCTCAAAAGCTTTTGTTAGTTCTCCATTGACATATTTAGTAAGACTTCTGTCTCACAGAAGCAACTCCAATTTGCTTATTATTAGCTGTCGCTAAAAATGAAGAGCAACAATCGTCTCGATTAGTAAATAATATATTAATAAGTGGATCCCGTGATAAGATCCATATTCAAATGAAGGGTGATACTGCCTCACTTGAAAGAAGCTAATAAAGTTTGTACTTAGTCGACATTCCTAAAGAAGCCAAAACGGTAGACCGTAATGGGTCCACAAGATTAAGCGTGACTCGAGAGGGAAAAATCGTTTTTGTTAAGGAGACATTGAGTACATTAAGTTATTCTCATAATTTCTCAATTATCGATTCGTTCAGAATCGATTAGATATTAGTAACACATTATAACTTAGTATTACATCATACAGATGTAATAATGATGTTTCTTAAATGAGATCTATGGAAGAACGTATATGTGATACAACCGAAACGTCTTGTCGTTAAGTATAAGGAACATAGAGATACAAATTAAAAAGTTTGTTTTATTTATGAACTAAATAAGGCCTTGTTGGCAATTAGTATCTCAAAGTTCAATAAGTCAATTAATAAGTTTGGGTTATCATAAATAAAGAGGACAATTTAGTTTTTCACTAAGTTTCATACCTTGTAAATGACATATTACTCTCTAGTAATGATGTCGATTTTCTATTCAGTATTCGTCCTCCGATTTTGACGTTAAGGGGCATTAAGCTCATAAGGCATACTTGAGATGTAATTGAAAACTATGACGTGTATGCAAATAAACAGTCTGCTCGGAAAAGTCAAGGTTAATTAGTATTGGAACCAATTAGAGAATGTTTGAACGAAAGACGGTTCCAAGGACTTCTACTGTTAGAAGTCTTTAAGTTGCTCAAACAACTAGTACCTTGACATAAACTAAGTAATTGGGTTATTTTGGCAAAAGTTAGTTCAATCCAAGTTTTGGAATGGAGATAAGAGTTAATTTGCAGTTATGAAATTAACTAAGGCCTCATGATAAGATTAGTAATACTATAAGTCATGAATTACTAAGACTAAGTTTTTGCGAGATGTGTAGTAAAATCCTCATTAGCAAAATAACACACGCGATAGGAGCTTCTGTTGAGGAACTAGCTCCAAACCTGAAGTCACTGCATCGTGAATGACGTATAGTAAATTAGTGATGAGGTCACTGAGCAGACACCATATAAAAACCCGGGCTAAGTGTGGTTGACAACATAGAACCACCTAAGATAATGTACTTCTGAGGCAACAAGTCAAATGTGTCGCCAAACACATTGACGTCAGTTGTGTGTTGCAAAAGAAGTAAATCCAAGAACATACTAAGCATTGATAATTGAACAATCAGATTTATACGAATCCTCGCGGTACCGCATACAAAAGGACTTTTGTCCAATGTATTCCGTGAACACATAATGCGCATGAGTTTAAGAAAGAACATATGATCTCTTGGATACTTAGGGGCCAAACTCAGAATTGATGTATATTTCTAAGTGTGAGGTGTAACGTGGTCATCGTCAAGCAGTACGTAATTGACTGTTTTCGATGCGTTGTGCCCTTTGTATCAAGCAAAAGGAGATATATGTTAAGTTTAGTTTTGAGTTACTAAGTTTTCTTAGTTCCATGATCAAGGAAGGAATGTTAGTAATTAATCACGTTTAGGGGGTTAGTTATGAAAATAACTAACCCTAACCGACACCCTTGAGGAGTCATGATTGGAGACTCCAAATCCCAACCGACTCTGGTTGGGAGGCCCCCTGTACGCTCTTCTATAAATAAGATAGAGGTGAGACCAATAAGAGATGAATCAATCTAATCAACCTCAGGCACCTAAACCCTAAGCAACCCGATCTAAGAGGAGGAGGAGTACGGGGAAGGTCCTCCCGATGCCGGCGCTGCTCCATCTTCCTCACCACCATTGGAAGAGCAATCATGACATCATCGGCTTCACAAACACACATCTTCATGGCGTCTTTCTCACTCATGTTCCGAGGTACAACCTCAGGTATGGCTCTCCCCTCTCTGTTCTTGACTACTTATCAACTAGATTAACACGATTGCTTGATCATGTTCTCTGTTCAGCACTAAGGCGGAACACTAATCAGTAACTAAGCCAACTACTTTCAGATTTAACACGCAGCACCTTCCATCTCTCAGACAATTTGTTTGTTTCATCTTCTGGGATGACGACAGCAGTTGTTTCTGCAGAGTTGGCTGCTTGAGCAGATCGACTCTCACCACCAAACCAAACGGAAGAAGCAGCCAGAAATGCATTGCGATCGAGTTCAGCACCTGTGTGGAGTTCGACGTGCAGGACGAGTCGTCGGAAGATCCGTAGTTGACTCACTGAAGCTGCATCCACAATGCATGCATATGATACGTTCTCCAGTGTGTTATATGGACGGGATAAGCTCTAGGATCAACCATTCTTCCGTGTATATTAAAAGCTTTTCGGTTCTGCAGTTTCTTGAGAGTGGATGCTGACTCCTGAAAGCAGCTCCTTGCCGCTGCTTCACGTTGGCAGGCAGTCTGAAACCGAAAGCAGAAAGAGCGTATTCTAAACATGTGGTTCAGACGCGTACAGTACAACCGCATCATATGGATCAAATACCTTCATAATTTGCAAAAACTTATCGCACCTCCACAAATCAAGCATCCAAGAGGTTGGTAATAATGAGCATAAGCAGCATAACAATGCTGACGGAGTGAGTCATTTCTGACATGTTCTCTACCTGACCATCCATCCATATTTTTTATTTATCCGGAGCAAAAAAAAAGGGAGTTGAAGAATCGACAGTGATGGTTGAGGAATCTGGACGAATCGATTACGGACAGGACAGAATTAGTAGGGCGCGAAGGAGCATCTCTCTCCGTTGCAGATTTGCAGATTTGCAGGACACGTCCACAGTACTCCCTCCGTCCCGAAAAGCTTGTCGCTTTGTAGTTTAAAAATGAACTACAAAGCGACAACCTTTTCGGGACGGAGGGAGTATCGAGTAGCGAATCTAATCCGATATATACCCCGCGATGCTCGTGCTCAAACAAAAAATGCCAAGATGCAGAAACGTGCGTCGCCTACTGCGGAAATGTGGTGCTATGGCGTTGCCCATTGGCCGCCAGTGAAGCTG
Source organism: Tuctoria greenei (assembly GCA_036927565.1). NCBI lineage: Eukaryota > Viridiplantae > Streptophyta > Magnoliopsida > Poales > Poaceae > Tuctoria > Tuctoria greenei. Next base: position 33,488,991 of record JAYESD010000008.1, on the reverse strand, counting down.
AAATGCTTGGACGCTTATGTCCGTGCACTACTGTCTCACTCATAGGCAGCCGTTCATTCCCTTGGGGCTGCAGCTGGTGCTGGCCTGACCATTTTGGGCAGACTCGAACCCTAGTTTCGTAATATGAGACCATAGGAGGCCCATGTATGCAGGCCGAAACTCGATTAATGGGCTCAAACCGGATGCGGCCCACTGGATTGGTTGGACTTCTGTTATTAAGATATCAAGATCAGCGGCAGTATCAGACACTGGATGACATCAAGAACCAGCAGAACAAAATGTGGCGGGAATCCTCTACAAAAAGGTCATCAGGAATCAAGATTCGTATTAGCAAAAAAATGAAGGATAGGAATCGGATTAATCCTCAGGAATAAGGAGATCTAATCGATGACGATCAGTCCCGCAGCTAGCCTCCTGGGGTTCATTTGGAACAACCGTGCAAGTCTTTTAACATCTTTCGAGGTACAGATTTTTAAAGAGGTGATCGCATGAGTTACCCTACTCTGTACCTAAATTATGAATTTGTCCTTGTCTTTCCATCTTGCATCATTGTCTCTATTGGGAGCGACAATCAGATGTTTGGTGTAATCGTGCAATCAAGCATCTTCAACCGTTAGATCTGTATCATATGGTCAGCGTATCTTTTTATTTAACCTCTTTCACTACCTCTCCACCTGGTGGAGGGGGTTAAAAAAAAAACAACCAACGACCGTAGGATGCAAATCCAACGATTGTGAATGTTTGATTGCACGATTGCACCAAAACTTTGATTGCATTGTAGTCATTGTCGTCTCTATTTTGACCAAAACATTGCAACATTACCCCTACTTTTGATGGCAAAACTATAATTTCGCGTGCGCCTGGCGTCTAATTTTGAAAAGCCAACTTGCCTTTTAGGCTTCTAGTGTTATATTTTCTTCATTTTCTCCTCTTTTGGCTCATTTGTCTGCTAGATTTCTTGTTTATGACTTGATAGCATGATTTTTCTTTCATGAGTGAAAATTTGACTCATATGAATGAATTGACCATTTAGATACCATATTCATCTGATCTACCGCGTGCAATAATTGATCCTATGATATTTTTTAGATTCATATATACTAATCACCTTTGCATGCTTAAATCATACTTAATAATAATAATTAACAATGCTTTAAATTGAATTGTACTACTCTATTATGAAATAAATTATGTTTAATAAGGACAACTAATTTAGTCCAAACTGAACTAGATTTTTTTCATAAACGTCATTTATTTTAGAAAGAACGAGTAATTAGTAAATGATCTGCATACTTCGTAGTCACTTGTGCTGTTCGCACACATAGAAAAAAGAGCTGATCTCGGTTAGTTCCCAAAGGAAAAACTGATGGGACACCTGGATTGAATTTTTATATCTGTCATCAGCTTTCGGTTGTTTGTATCAAATGGTAGAGTTATTCGTTGCACAACCTTTTTTGGACAAAGATAAATGTAGCTGCTATGTGCATATTAATAGAGACCATTGAATCAGATAAAGGCAAGTAATGTGCATGAAATATTATAAGTAAACCAGAAATCGATGTCAAAATTACTATATCTGGAGAATCGATCATTGTAAAGGAAATAAATCGAGTGTTTGATCCTTCAAGGGGCAGCAATAATCAATGCACGCATGGACGATGCATCAAAATAATTAATCAACATGAAGTTCCCAAGGCCACAGAAAAGACTCGCGTAACAAACTCGAACAGACACGCACAAAAAGAACCGCGAAGGAATGCAGGACAGGTGTAAATCATGAAATGACATCATTGAAGTGAAATGGTTACTAACAGAGAGCATAGTTTTTTCCTCCTTTTGCTATGGTAGTCAACTAGTCGTGCACCCCATTTAGTGAGGGGCTGATAGAAAGATTCCAAAACGGTCATTTCATGGCTTCAAAATAATCATTCAGGCTCATAAAGGATTCGTCTCATGCAATTTGTACTTGCGTGATGTGAAATACTTACGGGTTATATGCAGGCCTGCACACATGATGAATGCACTTAAAAAGTTCATTTTGGAACATTAATTAACCATGCAAAGTGTTAGGTTTAATCCCACATCGGATATTGATGATGGGGGAGCCCAACATATAAGGTGGAGGGAACCTCACCTATGAAGATAGTCTTTTGGGTTGAGGTGACCCATGACCTTGGTTGGGGCTCCGGTTGGGCCTGTTTGCGTAGCAGGCCCGTTGCGATCTGGGCCGGCGGCAGGGGCCCGTCTGCGTGATGGGTCGGTCCGTGTTCTAACAAGTGGTATCAAAGCCAAGTCGGAAACTCATAACGTCTCCCGGGCCACACACGGATATCGGGCCGTCGGAGAGACCTCTCGGGCCACATGAAATCGGGCTGTCGGAGTGGTGTCCACCCGAGTGTGAAGGGGAGTAGGACCACCCGATGTGTGATGAAGGGGGAGATTGTTAGGTTTAATCCCACATCGGATATTGATGATGAGGGATCCCAACATATAAGGTGAAGGGAACCTCACCTATGAGGCTAGTCTTTTGGGTTGAGGTGACCCATGACCTTGGTTGGGGCTCCGATTGGGCCTCTTTTCGTAGCAGGCCCGTTGCAATCTGGGCCGGCGGCAGGGGCCCGTCTGCGTGACGGGTCGGGCCGCGTTCTAACAAGTGGTATCAAAGTCAGATCGGAAAACTGTAACATCTCCCGGGCCACACACGGATATCGAGCCGTCGGAGAGACCTCCCGGGCCACATGAAATCGGGATGTCGGAGTGGTGTCCATCCGAGTGTGAAGGGGAGTAGGACCACCCGATGTGTGATGAAGGGGGAGATTGTTAGGTTTAATCCCACATCAGATATTGATATGGGGGAGCCCAACATATAAGGTGGAGGGAACCTCACCTATGAGGCTAGTCTTTTGGGTTGAGGTGGCCCAGAACCTTGGTTGGGGCTGGACCACCCGATGTGTGATGAAGTGGGAGATTGTTAGGTTTAATCCCACATCGGATATTGATGATGGGGGAGCCCAACATATAAGGTGGAGGGAACCTCACCTATGAGGCTAGTCTTTTGGGTTGAGGTGACCCATGACCTTGGTTGGGGCTCCGGTTGGGCCTGTTTGCGTAGCAGGCCCGTTGCGATCTGGGCCGGCGGCAGGGGCCCGTCTGCGTGACGGGTCGGGCCGCGTTCTAACAAGTGGTATCAAAGCCAAGTCGGAAACTCATAACATCTCCCGGGGCACACACGGATATCGGGCCGTCGGAGAGACCTCCCGGGCCACATGAAATCGGGCTGTCGGAGTGGTGTCCACCCGAGTGTGAAGGGGAGTAGGACCACCCGATGTGTGATGAAGGGGGAGATTGTTAGGTTTAATCCCACATCGGATATTGATGATGGGGGAGCCCAACATATAAGGTGGAGGGAACCTCACCTATGAGGCTAGTCTTTTGGGTTGAGGTGACCCATGACCTTGGTTGGGGCTCCGACCTGGCTCTGATACCTCTTGTTAGAACGCGGCCCGACCCGTCACGCAGACGGGCCCCTGCCGCCGGCCCAGATCGCAACGGGCCTTTTACGCAAACAGGCCCAACCGGAGCCCCAACCAAGGTCATGGGTCACCTCAACCCAAAAGACTAGCCTGATAGGTGAGGTTCCCTCCACCTTATATGTTGGGCTCACCCATCATCAATATCCGATGTGGGATTAAACCTAACAATCTCCCCCTTCATCACACATCGGGTGGTCCTACTCCCCTTCACACTCGGGTGGACACCACTCCGACAGCCCGATTTCATGTGGCCCGGGAGGTCTCTCCGACGGCCCGATATCCGTGTGTGGCCCGGGAGACGTTATGAGTTTCCGACTTGGCTTTGATACCACTTGTTAGAACGCGACCCGACCCGTCACGTAGACGGGCCCCTTCCGCCGGCCCAGATCGCAATGGGCCTGCTACGCAAACAGGCCCAACCGGAGCCCCAACCAAGGTCATGGGTCACCTCAACCCAAAAGACTAGCCTCATAGGTGAGGTTCCCTCCACCTTATATGTTGGGCTCCCCCATCATCAATATCCGATATGGGATTAAACCTAACAATCTCCCCCTCCATCACACATCGGGTGGTCCTACTCCCCTTCACACTTGGGTGGACACCACTCCGACAGCCCGATTTCATGTGGCCCGGGAGGTCTCTCCGACGACCCGATATCCGTGTGTGGCCCGGGAGATGTTACAGTTTTCCGACCTGGCTCTGATACCACTTGTTAGAACGCGGCCTGACCCATCACGCAGATGGGCCCCTGCCGCCGGCCCAGATCGCAACGGGCCTGCTACGCAAACAGGCCCAACCGGAGCCCCGACCAAGGTCATGGGTCACCTCAACCCAAAAGACTAGCCTGATAGGTGAGGTTCCCTCCACCTTATATGTTGGGCTCCCCCATCATCAATATCCGATGTGGGATTAAACCTAACAATCTCCCCCTTCATCACACATTGGGTGGTCCTACTCCCCTTCACATTCGGGTGGACACCACTCCGACAGCCCGATTTCATGTGGCCCGGGAGATCTCTCCGACAATCCGATATCCGTGTGTGGCCCGGGAGACTTTACAGGTTTCCGACCTGGCTCTGATACCACTTGTTAGAACGCGGCCCGACCCGTCACGCAGACGGGTCCCTGCCGCCGGCCCAGATCGCAACGGGCCTTTTACGCAAACAAGCCCAACCGGAGCCCCAACCAAGGTCATGGGTTACCTCAACCCAAAAGACTAGCCTGATAGGTGAGGTTCCCTCCACCTTATATGTTGGGCTCACCCATCATCAATATCCGATGTGGGATTAAACCTAACAATCTCCCCCTTCATCACACATCGGGTGGTCCTACTCCCCTTCACACTCGGGTGGACACCACTCCGACAGCCCAATTTCATGTGGCCCGGGAGGTCTCTCCGACGGCCCGATATCCATGTGTGGCCCGGGAGACGTTATGAGTTTCCGACTTGGCTTTGATACCACTTGTTAGAACGCGGCCCGACCCGTCACGCAGACGGGCCCCTGCCGCCGGACCAGATCGCAACGGGCCTGCTACGCAAACAGGCCCAACCGGAGCCCCAACCAAGTTCATGGGTCACCTCAACCCAAAAGACTAGCCTCATAGGTGAGGTTCCCTCCACCTTATATGTTGGGCTCCCCCATCATCAATATCCGATGTGGGATTAAACCTAACACAAAGGGATCAAGAGGGAAGAGGGATGCACGTATTGAATCTAGATACATCTTCACACGTCTTGGTCGCCTTGATGCATCAGCTGAGTTTGTAAGCTAAAATGCTGGCCCATGCATACTGCAAATTACCAAAATTGTTTATGGCAATGTAATTCAGTTAATGTATGCTTGAAACTCAGAAATGCCACTGTAATAAATTCTTTTCAGAAGAAACAGGATAAAATTATCTTGTAACACCCATCATTTTATGTACAAAATTTGCTCAAACCCTTGATCATGGTTGTATGCATTTTTGGGTGATTTTTGATGTTCAAACGAGTAGCATCCGTTTAAAATTTGAATTTGAATTCAAATCAAAAGAAAAGAAAGGAAAAAGAAAAAGAAAAGGAATTAAAACCCTCCCTGGGCCGAATTCCCTCCCCCTGGCCCAATTCCCTTTCCTCCCCCGCCAGCCCACCGCGCCCTTCCCCTCTTTTCTCTCTCTGCCGGGCGGACCCCACCTGTCATCCCCAACCTCCCCCATAACCGCCACCCCCTTTCCTTCCCGCGTCACGCCGCGCCCACATCGACCCCCCCTGCAACCGCCGTTCCACGCACGAATTGACCCGGGGAAACCTCCCCTCGCGTGCGCCTGCAACCGCCGCGCTCCCCTCTGCTATAAACTCCCCCCCTCTCTCTCATTTTCCCCTTCCTGCGCGCAAACCCTAGCCCACCGTCGATCTCGGTAAGCCCCTCACGTTCCCGACTAACCGGCGATCACCGCACCCCTCCCTTCCCTCTGACCTCTTCGCCGTGACCCGAGGAGCACGCCGGACACGTTTGAGCAAGGAGATCGCCGGGAAATTGCCAAGCTCGACGAGCACCGACGTCAACCGCCGCCGTTCCTCGTCGCCGACCCCTCTCCGGCCGAATTCAAGCCTAGCTACTCCCCTAGGTGAGTTCTCTGTCCCCCCCTCTTTCGTTCCATGTCCTTAGCACCTTGTTTGGGCATCTGTTTCGCAGTTTTGGCCGCCTCCGGCGAGCTCTCCGCCGCGGGCGTCTAGCGCCGCCGCGCTGGGCACCGCCGACGTCGCCAGAGGCGACGTGGCTCATCCAGAGCCGTCCATTCCCGGCCAACGGCTGGGATTATAACGTCACACCGATTCGTTGGATTAAATCTCGTGCGTCCATTTTAAAACTGACGGCCCACATTGAATCCCCTTTTTCCCACCGCTGGAATTGCACCCAGGCCCCTGGAAACTTGCGGGCTACCCCCTTCACTTCTCTGGATTTGAGGTCTAGCCCCTGGAAATTGCAGACTAGCCCTTGGAACCCTAAAAATTGGATTTAATCATCTAAATAAGCAATCTAACCCCTGTAAATTTGTAGAATCATGTATTTAGTCCCTGTGCAGTTTAGAAAACTAATTAATTAGTCCTTGGACTTTTATTTAATTGTTAAATATTGTTTATAGGTGTATTTAATGTGTAGAAAATAGATAAAAATGGTAATTAAGTGTAGAAATGTTAGGAAAAATTGGTGTAAATTATTCTATGCTGTGAATAAATTGTATAGTTCAGTTGATATATATTTTTTCCATGGAATATTTATTATAAATGTTTAAAAATACATTTTGGCCCTGGAAAATTCAATAAAAATGGTTTTAGGCTATATTTAATTCTCAAAAATGTAGGATAAATCTAAAATGCATACTTTGACCATGTTAGGTAATAAATACTTCGTAGGGACGCATTAGTATATGATTTTATGCTTATGTGTGTGTTGTGATGCATTGCTTTGCGTGCCCTTTACTTATTTAGCTTTATTCTATTCTTGCCATGCTTGGGTATATATCTAGAGTCGTTCTACGACCCTAATCTTAACCTCCAAGACCAGGACTTCGCCAACACTCAAGTCTTCAACGAAGGCAAGTGCCCTTGACCATCTTGTACCAATTCTAGGGATTTAGATAGATGCATGCTAATTAAATTGATGACCTACTTCATGTTTACATGCCCTGTTCCATATAATTCCTTGTTACCTGAAATGGGTTGGGAAGTAGATAGGTCATAGTTATGCTTAGCCATGCTTAAATATTGGGATTGGGACTTTATGCAATTGTGCTACATTAAACTTTATGGTTACTTGAACTTGTGGTGATTACACAATTGTAGTGGATAGGAATCTGGTGGTTGGTTAGTATTGGTATGGTGCAGTTTGCACGAGACCCGGGATTGGGGTTTGTTACCACTGGATTCTAAGGACCGGTTTATGGAGGAAGCCACTAAGCTTTATAGTACCACCACGAGACTGAGATGGGGCAGCATGGTCAATTAATTAGGCTTCTCCCGATGAAATGCTAGTGGTTGGAAGGTGCGGGGAAGGATGCGGGTGATCTACTCTGGGATCCGCAAGGCTCAAGAGGGGGCTCTGGGGCGGAGGGTTACTCCGAGAATCCCCAGTGGTGGAAACCTTAGAGGGCTAGCACTAGTCGGGAGTACCTTTGTAAAGACCATGTAGTGATCTCCGGGCCACACACCTAAGGAAGTGTGAAATGTGGTTGATCACCACGGGCTACATGGAGGTTTACTCAAGTCCACCTGGCAACAGGGGATGAAATCACTGCTTGTGGGGAAAGGGTACACTCTCTGCAGAGATTTGATAAAACTGTCATGACAGCCGTGCTCACGGACAAGAGCGGCTTGGGGCCAGTTCATAATTAGTCTATGGTTGGGAAATGGTGGTTAATTATGATTCAAGTACATTCATTATCATTACTTATGAGTTGATTACTTCTTGAATTATGATATTGGTAATTGAAAGCTAAGGTTAGGTTTTAAGCATAGTGCTAAGCCATAATTGGCCTTCCCTTTGCTTTAGCCATTCATGTCATCTCTTCCCGCACTTGCTGAGTACTCTATGTACTCAAGCGTTTAATTCTCCTTTAGAATATGAAGAGGAAGAAGCGACACCGGAAGACTTCTACGTCAATCTGGAGGACTTGGTCTAGGCTGGCGACCTCACGCGCAACGGCTGCCTGTGGAGTTGGAGCTGCTCTCATCTATTAGTCTTCTGCTGTAGTTTGGACTTGATGAACTTTGTAGTTGATGTAAATATTTGTGGTGTGTATTTGTAGACCTTCGGGTCATACTGTAAGACTATTTTATGTATTCGAACATAGCTATGTAATGGTATTTCACTTTCGTCGACGCATGTACGATTCAACTGATCCTGGCATACATGTGATAAGCGTCTGTTCATCTCTATGATAACCGGGCGTGACAAAGTGGTATCAGAGCCGTGTTGCCCGTAGGATGCAAGCCTAGTTAGAAATGGCCGAAAATTAAGGACTATACTATTTTCTTATGAAATAGTATTTCCAAAATTTTGTGCTCTCTATCTCAAACCTTGTGCTTCTTATCTTGCTGTGCTATTTGCTTTATTCTAATTTAATTTATGGATTATTAATCTCACTCTCTTCTTTTCAAATGTTTGTAGATGGCGCGAACCAAGCAGACGGCTCGTAAGTCGACTGGGGGTCGTGTTCCACGCCACGCCCTAGCCAGTCGCTCCGCACCTTACACCCCCAGGAGGGAGACGACGCTGTTCTCCACTGGGAGTGCTGCTTCGAGGATGCGTGTCCGTCTTCGCTCTCTTCTTCGAGCTGCGGGGTACCGTGAGTACCGTGTTCGCCTAGTCTACCACACCACTAGGGTCTTTGCACCCTATACTGGTGGAGTAGACTCGACTTCTCAGCTGGCCGTCTACTACGACTCGGAGCTGCTGCACTCTCACTTCTCTCCGGCCTGGAGGAGCTCCCAGCGTGCGGCTGAGGAGGACGCCACGTGGGAGGCGACTACCTACTGGAGCCACGCCCACAGGTTCCTTCTTGGGTGCACGGAGCACGCGTACACCCCTCAGCGCCCTAGTGGCACGGCCGCCTTCACTGGACGTGACGTCGAGGGACACTTGACTCACCCTCAGTGCGAGAGGCTGGTGGACGACGTTGTGGAGTTGTCTTCGCGACTCCAGCGTTGTCAGCAGGAGCTTCAGGACAGCAGGGACCTGGTTGACCGCTACGAGCGACTTCGCCGACGCTACGTGAGGATCACTGCAGCTGATCCTAACTCTCCTCAGTACGCTTCGGACGTGGATCCTTGGGACCCGAACTCTCCAGATCGTCGCATGAACTCCCCCCAAGAATCAAGAGAGGACTCAGAAGAAGAAGACCCGGAGATGGAGGTTGAGGAGGACTCCGATGAGTAGGAGTGGACTTGCTTTCCCGCTGGACGACTCAGGACACCTATCCTTAGTATGTAGGAGCGTGTAGCTGCGCCCTCTTTAGTCTTGAGTTGTGTTATTCATGTTGTTATGCTAGTAGTTTGCTTTATGTTGTGTGTGTGTGCGACATGAGTTGTGGAATGCTTCGGCATCCTGTCCACATCCATGTCATTTGTATATAGGCTTGTTAGTGTGTCGTGTGAGTTGTGGAATGCATTAGCATCTTGTCCACATCCGCACTAGTTGGTTAATGAATTTGCTTGCTTTATATATATGTTTCTCCCTTGATGCATGTAGTTGGGACCGTTTTCCATAGCGTACCCTTCTATATCTTATCTATTGTTCTAAAATTTCAATTCTTCCCTACACAGTTGTCTGGAAGAGGTAGAGGTAGAGGTCGTGGAAGGGGCGCTGTGCCCCAAGATGAAGGACTTGGAGGTGTGCCTGGATGGAATGGTAGGGGTGCCCGAGGGGCTCCAGCCGCGCAACAAATGCAGCAGATGATGGCCATCCAAACCCAGCTGCTTAACAACCTTAAAAAATTGTCACCAACCTGCAGCAAGCCCCACCCCCACCACCACCAAACTACAACCTTCCGCCACCCCCACCTTTTCCACCTAGGTCCTTCCTTAGGGACTTCCTGAACACTCATCCACCCACTTTTGCCACAGTCACCGAACCCATGGATGCCGATGATTGGCTCTGAACCATTGAAAGCAAGCTGAGGCTCATCCACTGTGAAGGAAGGGAGAAAGTACTATTAGCCTCCCATCAACTCCAAGGATCGGCAACCGACTGGTGGACTGCCTTTACTGAAGCTCACCGGGACCCAGAAAACATTACCTGGGAAGAATTCAGGACCAACTTCCGCAATCACTTTGTGCCAGAAGGAGAAATACAAGCAAGACGTGAAGAGTTCCTGATGTTAAAGCAAGGCCGTATGATTGTGAGGGCCTATTTGAATGCATTCACCCAGTTGTCCCGCTATGCTCCAACCGATGTGGACACTGACTCCAAGAAACAATTCCGCTTCAAGAATGGGTTGGACAAGGAGTTAAAGTTCGCCATGTCTTCCAGTGACTACGGCGACTTTCAGAAGCTGGTTGACAAAGCTTTTGAAGTGGAGAGGACTAAGAAGGAACTGGATGATGAAGAAAGAAAAAGGAAGTTGACTATGGCACACGCCTCTAGCAGCAATGTGCGCCCCCGTCTTAACCCTCCGCCTGCAAACCAAATGACTCGTCCCATGAACTACTCGGGACAGAGGTTTCCCAACTCCAACTACAGGCCACCCACTCCCTACAACCACCAAATGCGCCAGCAGCAGCAGCAGCAGCCACCACGCCAGCCAATGCAACCCCCACGTCAGCAGATGCAGCCACCCCGCCCTAACCGTCCAAACGGCCAACCCCCAATAAACCAATCAGGAGGCAACAAGGGCCCAAATAATGCTGTGGGAGTACAATGTTACAAGTGCGGAGAATGGGGACACTATGCCAGCAGTTGTCCAAAGAAGCAACAGAACCCATCTGGTCGTGTCAACCATGTGACTCTGGAACAAGCACAGGAAGCGCCTGATGTGGTGATCGGTATGTTTTCTGTTAACTCCCACCCCGCCACCATATTGTTTGATTCGGGTGCTACACATTCATTTATATCCAAGGATTTCATAAAGAAGCATGACATGGTAGTTACATTCTTGAATGGACCATTATTGATAAACTCTCCTGGAGGAGAGATGGTGGCAAGGCATCTATGCCGAAAAGTGAGTATAAACATAAGGGGGGTAGTCTTTTGGGCCAACCTAATAGTGTTGGACTCACAAGGATTAGATATCATTCTGGGAATGGACTGGTTGACGAAGAATCAATGAGTAATTCATTGTGCAACTAGAACAGTCTGCTTAACACACCCGGATGGCACTACAGTGGAGTTCAAGCCAGATCAGACACAAGAGGCAGTAGTGCAACTCAACCATCTTGAGAGTACCAAAGACATCAGGGTTGTGAAGGAATTTCCGGATGTATTCCCAGATGACTTACCAGGTATGCCCCCTGATCGAGAGATTGAATTTATCATTGAATTAGTACCTGGAACGGCCCCAATATATAAGAGGCCATATAGAATGGATGCTAAACAATTAGCTGAACTAAAGGATCATATTGAGGAATTATTGGCAAAAGGATATATTCGTCCTAGCTCATCGCCTTGGGGAGCACCAGTTATATTTGTACCTAAGAAGGATGGAACTCAAAGGTTGTGTGTGGACTACCGTGCTTTAAGTGAGGTAACAATCAAGAATAAATATCCACTACCAAGGATTGAAGATTTGTTTGATCAGTTGAGAGGAGCATGTGTGTTCTCCAAGATTGATCTTCGTTCGGGCTACCATCAACTGAAGATTAGACCGTCAGATATTCCTAAGACGACATTTGTCTCTCGGTATGGATTATATGAGTATACAGTTATGTCGTTTGGATTGACCAATGCTCCAGCATATTTTATGTATCTTATGAACAAGGTATTCATGGAGTACTTGGACAAGTTCGTAGTGGTATTCATCGATGACATACTTATCTACTCCAAAACTGAAGAAGAGCATGAGGAGCACCTCAGGATGGCCCTACAGAAGCTTCGCCAACATCAACTGTATGCCAAACTTAGTAAGTGTGAGTTTTGGCTAAAGGAAGTATCATTTTTGGGACATGTCATATCCGAAGGAGGTATAGCAGTGGATCCAGGCAAAGTGGCCGATGTTCTTAAATGGGAAACACCTGAGAGTGTACATGATATACGAAGATTCTTAGGTATGGCTGGTTACTACCGTCGATTCATTGAGGGATTTTCAAAGATCTCTCGACCACTAACCAAGTTGCTTGATAAAGGAGTTGCTTTCAAATGGACCCCCGAATGTGAAGTAAGCTTCGCCGAATTGAAGAAGAGGTTGACCAGTGCACCGGTATTGGTGATGCCTGATATGCAGAAGGAGTTTGTGGTCTATTGTGATGCATCTGGTCATGGTTTAGGATGTGTCTTGATGCAAGGAGGACATGTTGTGGCCTATGCTTCAAGACAGCTTCGTAAACATGAGAGGAACTATCCAACACATGATTTGGAATTGGCAACTGTTGTTCATGCTTTGAAGATATGGAGACACTACTTGATGGGAAAAAGGACTGAGATATACACAGATCACAAGAGCTTGAAATACATATTCACACAGCCGGATCTTAATCTCAGGCAACGTCGTTGGTTAGAGTTAATAAATGATTTTGATGTGGGGAATCAACTACCATCCAGGCAAGGCTAATGTGGTCGCTGATGCTCTAAGCAGGAAGGGACAAAGCAATAACTTGTCAGTACAAGCTCTTCAACCCCAGTTATGTGAAGAGTTTGCAAGATTAAACCTATGTCTAGTGTCTAGTACTGAAGCAGTTGCTATGGAAGTGGACTCAACCCTTGAACGTGATATACGAGAAGGGCAAAAGAATGATGAGAAGGTCAAGGAGATCAAACAGTTGATGAAGAAAGGGAAAGCTCCGAACTTTAGAGAGGATGATCAAGGAACCTTATGGCTTGGAAAGAGGATTTGTGTTCCAGATATCAAGGAGATTAAAGAGTTGATATTAAGAGAAGCTCATGACTCATCATACTCCATTCATCCCGGAAGCACAAAGATGTATCAAGACCTTAAAGATCGATATTGGTGGCATGGAATGAAACGGGATGTAGCAGAATATGTGGCCATATGTGATACATGTCAATTGATTAAGGCGGAACATCAAAGACCAGCAGGGTTATTGCAACCAATCAAAGTGCCAGAATGGAAATGGGAAGAAATTAGTATGGATTTCATTGTGGGACTACCAAGAACACAGTCTGGATATGATTCTATATGGGTTATTGTGGACCGTCTAACTAAAGTTGCTCACTTTATTCCTGTGAAAGAGACCTACAATGGTCCCAAGTTGGCGGAACTATACATATCCAGGATTGTATGCTTACATGGCGTTCCTAAGAAGATCATTTCAGACAGAGGCACTCAATTCACCTCAAGATTCTGGCAGAAGTTGCATGAAACAATGGATACCCATCTAAATTTTAGTTCGGCGTATCATCCTCAAACTGATGGTCAGACAGAACGCACCAACCAGATATTAGAAGACATGTTGAGAGCATGTGCTTTAAAGAATAGCAAAAGTTGGGACAAAAATCTGCCATATGCCGAATTTTCTTACAACAACAGTTATCAAGCCAGTTTGAAGATGTCTCCTTTTGAAGCATTGTATGGGCGAAAATGTAGGACACCGTTGTTTTGGAATCAAACTGGGGAAAGTCAAGTCTTTGGGCCTGACGTGTTACAAGAGGCTGAAAGACAAGTACAAGAAATTCGGAAGAATCTAAAGGCAGCTCAAACAAGACAGAAGAGTTATGCGGATACTCGAAGGCGTGATCTCACATTTGAAGTTGGTGATTATGTATACTTGAAGGTGTCACCTATGAGAGGATTGAGAAGATTTAAAGTAAGAGGCAAGTTGTCACCACGCTATATTGGTCTGTTCAAGATACTCGAAAGACGAGGTGAAGTAGCATATCAGCTTGAGCTTCCACCACACTTGTCAGATGTGCATAATGTGTTCCATGTGTCACAGCTTAAGAAGTGCTTAAGAGTGCCTGAAGAGCAATTGCCTATGGAAGCAGTGGATGTACAGGAAGACTTGTCTTATGTGGAGCAGCCTGTCAAGATACTTGAAACACTGGAAAAGGTCACAAGAAACAAAGTCATTCGCATGTGTAAAGTGCAATGGAAGCATCACACCGAGGCAGAAGCAACATGGGAAAGAGAAGAAGATCTCAAAGCGGATTTCCCTCATCTATTCCCTTAGGACGTCCGAATCTCGAGGGCGAGATTCCTTTTAAGGGGGGTAGAGTTGTAACACCCATCATTTTATGTACAAAATTTGCTCAAACCCTTGATCATGGTTGTATGCATTTTTGGGTGATTTTTGATGTTCAAACGAGTAGCATCCGTTTAAAATTTGAATTTGAATTCAAATCAAAAGAAAAGAAAGGAAAAAGGAAAATAAAAGGAATTAAATCCCTCCCTCGGCCGAATTCCCTCCCCCTGGCCCAATTCCCTTTCCTCCCCCGCCAGCCCACGCGCCCTTCCCCTCTTTTCTCTCTCTGCCGGGCGGACCCCACCTGTCATCCCCAACCTCCCCCATAACCGCCACCCCCCTTTCCTTCTCGCGCCACGCCGCGCCCACGTCGACCCCCCCTGCAACCGCCGTTCCACGCACGAATTGACCCGGGGAAAACTCCCCTCGCGTGCGCCTGCAACCGCCGCGCTCCCCTCTGCTATAAACTCCCCCTCTCTCCCTCATTTTCCCCTTCCCGCGCGCAAACCCTAGCCCACCGTCGATCTTGGTAAGCCCCTCACGTTCCCGACTAACCGGCGATCACCGCACCCCTCCCTTCCCTCTAACCTCTTCGCCGTGACCCCAGGAGCACGCCGGACACGTTTGAGCAAGGAGATCGCCGGGAAATTGCCAAGCTCGACGAGCACCGATGTCAACCACCACCGTTCCTCGTTGCCGACCCCTCTCCGGCCGAATTCAAGCCTAGCTACTCCCCTAGGTGAGTTCTCTGTCCCCCCCTCTTTCGTTCCATGTCCTTAGCACCTTGTTTGGGCATCTGTTTTGCCGTTTTGGCCGCCTCCGACGAGCTCGCCGCCGCGGGCGTCTAGCGCCGCCGCGCCGGGCACCGCCGACGTCGCCAGAGGCGACATGGCTCATCCAGAGCCGTCCATTCCCGGCCAACGGCTGAGATTATAACATCATACCGATTCGTTGGATTAAATCTCGTGCGTCCATTTTAAAACCGACGGCCCACATTGAATCCCCTTTTTCCCGCCGCTGGAATTGCACCCAGGCCCCTGGAAACTTGCGGGCTACCCCCTTCACTTCTCTGGATTTGAGGTCTAACCCCTGGAAATTGCAGACTAGCCCCTGAAACCCTAAAAATTGGATTTAATCATCTAAATAAGCAATCTAACCCCTGTAAATTTGTAGAATCATGTATTTAGTCCCTGTGCAGTTTAGAAAACTAATTAATTAGTCCCTGGACTTTTATTTAATTGTTAAATATTGTTTATAGGCGTATTTAATGTGTAGAAAATAGATAAAAATGGTAATTAAGTGTAGAAATGTTAGGAAAAATTGGTGTAAATTATTCTATGCTGTGAATAAATTGTATAGTTCAGTTGATATATATTTTGTCCATGGAATATTTATTATAAATGTTTAAAAATACATTTTGGCCCTGGAAAATTCAATAAAAATGGTTTTAGGCTATATTTAATTCTCAAAAATGTAGGATAAATCTAAAATGCATACTTTGACCATGTTAGGTAATAAATACTTCGTAGGGACGCATTAGTATAGGATTTTATGCTTATGTGTGTGTTGTGATGCATTGCTTTGCGTGCCCTTTACTTATTTAGCTTTATTCTATTCTTGCCATGCTTGGGTATATATCTAGAGTTGTTCTACGACCCTAATCTTAACCTCCAAGACCAGGACTTCGCCAACACTCAAGTCTTCAACGAAGGCAAGTGTCCTTGACCATCTTGTACCAATTATAGGGATTTAGATAGATGCATGCTAATTAAATTGATGACCTACTTCATGTTTACATGACCTGTTCCATATAATTCCTTGTTACCTGAAATGGGTTGGGAAGTAGATAGGTCATAGTTATGCTTAGCCATGCTTAAATATTGGGATTGGGACTTTATGCAATTGTGCTACATTAAACTTTATGGTTACTTGAACTTGTGGTGATTACACAATTGTAGTGGATAGGAATCTGGTGGTTGGTTAGTATTGGTATGGTGCAGTTTGCACGAGACCCGGGATTGGGGTTTGTTACCACTGGATTCTAAGGACCAGTTTATGGAGAAAACCACTAAGCTTTATAGTACCACCACGAGACTGAGATGGGGCAGCATGGTCAATTAATTAGGCTTCTCCCGATGAAATGCTAGTGGTTGGAAGGTGCGGGGAAGGATGCGGGTGATCTACTCTGGGATCCGCAAGGCTCAAGAGGGGGCTCTGGGGCGGAGGGTTACTCCGAGAATCCCCAGTGGTAGAAACCTTAGAGGGCTAGCACTAGTCGGGAGTACCTTTGTAAAGACCATGTAGTGATCTCCGGGCCACACACCTAAGGAAGTGTGAAATGTGGTTGATCACCACGGGCTACATGGAGGTTTACTCAAGTCCACCTGGCAACAGGGGATGAAATCACTACTTGTGGGGAAAGGGTACACTCTCTGCAGAGATTTGGTAAAACTGTCATGACAGCCGTGCTCACGGACAAGAGCGGCTTGGGGCCAGTTCATAATTAGTCTATGGTTGGGAAATGGTGGTTAATTATGATTCAAGTACATTCATTATCATTACTTATGAGTTGATTACTTCTTGAATTATGATATTGGTAATTGAAAGCTAAGGTTAGGTTTTAAGCATAGTGCTAAGCCATAATTGGCCTTCCCTTTGCTTTAGCCATTCATGTCATCTCTTCCCGCACTTGCTGAGTACTCTATGTACTCAAGCGTTTAATTCTCCTTTAGAATATGAAGAGGAAGAAGCGGCACCGGAAGACTTCTACGTCAATCCGGAGGACTTGGTCTAGGCTGGCGACCTCACGCGCAACGGCTGTCTGTGGAGTTGGAGCTGCTCTCATCTATTAGTCTTCTGCTGTAGTTTGGACTTGATGAACTTTGTAGTTGATGTAAATATTTGTGGTGTGTATTTGTAGACCTTCGAGTCATACTGTAAGACTATTTTATGTATTCGAACATGGCAATGTAATGATATTTCACTTTCGTCGACGCATGTACGATTCAACTGATCCCGGCGTACATGTGATAAGCGTCTGTTCATCTCTATGATGACTGGGCGTGACATATCTCGTACTCAAAGGGGGCCTAATATAATTACCATTACATTATCTGTGTTTCCTAATGATTTATTGTTCTTTTTTACATCTTTTTTTATTCATGTTGCTTGTAGTTGTTCTTTGTAACGTCTCTTCGCGTGGATCATTTCCTCCATGCTGTGCACAATGCACACACGCTACCTATTAGTTACATATATTTTGTAGGTGCATATACGACTGTTTTACAATAAAGAATTAACAAGGTTTGCTGCAAAATTCCTGGATCAATTTTATTTCGACAAGGCCTTTCTCCCATGCATCATATTGTTGGCTAATTAAGTTATAATTTTCGTGAACTCTAAATCCATGTTCTTTACCTATTGTTCTTTAGAAAATATTCTTCACCAGTTTATTTGTCTATATGTTCTATAAAGTATCGTGAGCCTGCATTATAGCTAACCCAGATGATGTGCCCCGCCTTTTGTGCAAGATCAAGGACTGTTTTAAGTACCGGAAAAGAAACAATGTTCTTCTCCATGGCTGTCTATATATCCCTTTCTCCAATCTAAGGAAGAGATTGGATGAACTAAACGAAACATCTTTCTTTTACTTCTGGCATACTTCATTAACCAGCTATAATTAATTATTTCTTTCCTCCAATACTCTATCCAGTTTAAATAATAACAGAAAAAAAAATCAAAAGTAAGTAAGAAGGAAAGCATATAGTTTGTGCTGCATAAACATATAGTTTATGATAAAGCAACACCATACTTATAGTATCAACATCGCCATATAAGAAGCAGTATGATTACACACGAGGAAAAATAAACATACTTGCATGTTTTCAAGTTAAACAGCTATCATATTTATTTCAAATAAAATCAATATATGAATGTATGCAACATGAAACGAAAATAATAACTGACAGGGAACAGAAAGTAATAAAGAAAGAAATCAAAGCCGATTCTTCCCAAACAAGGAGAGTGCAATGAACAGATTGAAACATGGAGCTTTAGTTTCCAAGCATAACAGCATTACTGTGCTGCTAAAATTATCCCGAGATACATCAACAACAAACACTACTTTTGATCAATTTATGAGTGCATGTCCTCACAACATAATCCAAACAGTGATGAAGAACAATTAACGCAATCAAGTCCCATACAGACTAACACCAAAAACATCAGAGATCACAATGGCACAAAGAACAGAGAGAGAGATAAAGAGATGCTGCTTGGTCGTTGTAGTTGTACAAGTCCATGTCCTCGCGCTTGCTTGCCAATCGAGTGCTCTCACCTGCTTGATGTGTCGTCTATCAAGAGAAGGGTGGCCTCCCGACGCCACCGCCGGGAGCGCCAAGCCACCCGGCGTGCCCGTCAACCGGCATTGGCGGCATCCCCATTGGTAGGTTGAAGAACGGAAGGCCAGCAGCGGCAGCGGCGGCCGGGTCCCCGCCGAACGGCACACCAGCCTGGTCGCTCCCGGCAGGCGCTTGAGGGACCACCTCGTCGCCCTCCTCGAGCGGCAGCCTCTCGTAGGCAACGTTGCTGAACGACGCGGCCACGACGACCACCGGCCCCGCGGCGATAAGCGCGCCGACCACGCTACCACCGATGACTTGTCCCTGCCCCCCGGCCAGGAAGGCCGCGAGGCTGGTGGCTCCCGGCGGCGCCGGGGGCGGGAGGAAGGAGCCAGCGAGGGAGAGTATTTCGAACCTGCCGTGGAGAGTCGCCACGGCTGGCGGGAGGGTCCCGGTCTGGGACGACAGCGGCTGCCGCAGCGTGGCGTTGACTACGGTCCCGGCCGCCGAGAGCACGCAGACGCCGCGCTGCCTGCGGCGCGCGTAGGCGGCGAGCGCCTCGAAGACGTCACACCCGGTGGCGACCTCAAGGATGTGCGCCCGGAGCGCGTTGGCGCTCTCCCTGGTAATGATCACCGGCGGTTTGGGTTTGTTCTTTGACCCCGCTGGCCGGCCGCGGGGGCGACGCACGACGACCTCCCCTCCACCAATACCAGCACCTCCAGCCGTGCTCGGGGGACCTCCGCCTCCACTCGCTGGAGACAGCGAGTCCTGGCCGTCGTCGGAGCCCCCAGCGCCGCCGTCATCGTGGCGGAGGTGGAGTGGATGATGGTGCTGGTTGAGGTAGGAGCTGGTTCCCAAATCCAGGCCTGCCATCTTCCTAGGGTAGGAGAAGAGCTAATTATAAGTAAGTAAGCAAAGAGTATAGTAACAATAAGAGGAGTAAAAATAATATAATGGCTACATAACAGTACCGATAATATTAATAATTGGAGATGCAAGAGAAGAAGTGGTGGTGGTGATGATGAAGAAAACAGTGCTGTAGGAGGAGGAGAAGAGAACTGATGCAGCTCTGGTGTGTGTTTGCGTTTCTTTAGGGTTTGTGGTGTTTGTTTTCTTGGAGGGGAGTAAAGAATGGTTTTGGGGATGTGGGGAGAGAAGGAAAAGGAGCTGCCCTTGTTGGTGTTTCTTTTCTGCTTTGTTAGTTTATATATCCTGCTTGGTGATGGTGTTTGTTCTTGTGGTTTTGTTGTGTGTCATTTGTGGACTACTGCTGCTGCATAGATTTAGGAGAGGGGAAAACTAGCTAGGAAAGAAGGGAAGGCCAAAGATGCGGCAATGGAGGTGCAGCATGGAGGGCTGAGGTGGAAGAACCCAATGGAGCGAGGAGAGAGAGAGACGGCAAAGGAAGACGATAAAGGGACGACGGCAGGTTAGTGGTCTTTGGAGTTGATGGAGGGAATATAATACAGGAGCTGCAGAAAAGGGACGAGTGATGGAGAAGGTGGCCTGATTAGTGCATGCGTTGCAACTGACACGTGGGGTTCCACTCGCTTCAGGCCCACATGTCGGATACACATGGGCCCTGCATGGCAGTAGCATCGGAGTGCGCTAGCTTTTCTTGAGCGGGGAGGATGATACAACGTCGTTGATGCTTATGCACGCAAGTGGAAGGATTAGTTTAATCCTGCAAGTTGAGGTTATTTTATTAGCCCTAGATCGAAGCGTCGAGCAGCCGAGTCATTTGGGTTTGTGCATTCAGACAAATTCGGTTTAAGTGGGGGGCACGTGGGAGGCGACTCGATGCCCTACAACACGTCTCTCTCATACGTCTACAGTGTGCCTTGAATTATTCCAAAGTGCAACTCATGTCTACCTAGAGTCCAGCTTGGAGTATGGGTTGTCCCTGCTACCTCCATGATTTATCGGGTGCCAATTAGAAGAGATGAGGTCGGCTTAGGGGTATCCTAGATCTAGGCCATATGCCATGCATGCTTGTTTTCTTTCTGTTTACTGGAAGACGGCTGAGGCCTGGGGGCAGCATTTTGACCAGCACAGTGGTACCTGAGCTAGTATGTGTTTCTGTTTCTCTGTCTCCATGCCTTCTAGGGAAACAACAAATACAAATGAAGTTTGTGGCCCTTTTTCTTATTTGATTGACCAAAATAAACGTCCAAAGTAGTATAAGTCAAATACCTAATGAAAAAAATTCTCTATTTTCCATTCATTAATGTATACATAATAAATCTATGTACTCTCTCCGTCCCAAAAAAATTGTCACTTTGTATTTCAAAAATAAACTACAGAGTGACAACTTTTTTAAAACGGAGGGGTACTTTTTAAAACGGAGGGGTACTAAAAAACTTGATCACATAGCAAGTGTAGTAACTAATTAATTGGGAAAGGCACAGAGTATTAAATGGAGCACATTGCTACCCCAATTTTAAATTACACCTTGTTCGGTTTGAATGTGCCCAGCCAATAACTGTGATGAGTGCTTAAATTAAGGGATCGATGACATTTAACATCTATCATCAACGCAAGGTCAAATTGTCAGAATGAGATATAATAACACGAAGTCAAATTTCCATAGATCTATAGCTTACTATTTAATTGTCGATACGTAAGCTTCGCTT
The DNA here is from genome assembly GCA_036927565.1 of Tuctoria greenei. Taxonomy (NCBI): domain Eukaryota; kingdom Viridiplantae; phylum Streptophyta; class Magnoliopsida; order Poales; family Poaceae; genus Tuctoria; species Tuctoria greenei. The sequence goes on along the minus strand of JAYESD010000008.1, from coordinate 33,467,651 downwards.
ATTTGATTAGTCAAAGCTTATGTTTAGTTCAAAAGAAACTTTAGTCACTGAGGCCAATTATGCAAATTACCAGGTTGCATAGGTGATAGTATGCTAATAAGTGGAAAGCCATCGTTTGGCAACATTTTGTCCATAAGATCCTCCCAAATAATCTGGGGAGAATATGCATGCATATATTCAACATAGATGAACTGTTGCTGCCAAGCAGTCTTTATAAATGCCAAGTTAATATTTAACATGCCGTCTTATTGTCTATATATTTATTTGTTATACTTTGTTAAAATCAATGTGTGAGATTTTGTCTGCACTTGCTGGACAATTTATTCAACAACTACTCACATTTTGTATTGGCCCATATGTAACTCAGATTGCTCATATCAATTATTGAACTTCTACACAGAGAAATCAGAAGTTACTAATCAAACTTTCTTTCTCGGTTCTTTGTTGATGTGAAAGTGCATCTAGGCATCCGCATGGGTTTTGGATGATTGATGATGACAATTAAGAGGCTAATGAGCTAAGTTGATCTTAAGCACAGGTACAAGGATTGAAATGAGATAAAAACTCTCAAAAAGAAAAAGGAGAAAACGGGCGTCAAAGACTCAAGCGTAGAAATTAGGGTTTTATTGTATTGAGCTTATATGAGCCGTATCATGTGAGAGGGTGGTTGTATCATGTGCATTGAGATCATACCAAGGGGCTCAAAGTGGTGGTTTAGAGAAAAACATAAGTGAGAAGCCTAAAATGAGAAAAACCCTAGGCAGACAAGTCCGTTTTGAGACGGACCAAATGTCTCTGGAGTGTATCTGAGTGATTTTGGAGCTAAGTCCGAGAAGTCCGGACTTGTCCGTTTTTGGACGGACCAAAGCTCTCTGGAGTAGTTCGTACTTGTCCGTTTGGGTACCGACTAGTCCGTTTGAGACTTAGTGAAATTAACCGAGAGAAACCCTAGGGGCCGGACTAGTCTGCCCCTGTGGTCGTACTAGTCCGGGCCAACCCAGAAAAGTCCATTTTGGAACCGACCTGGTTCTATTCCACTTCGGACTAGTCCATTGTTGACCGGACTAGTCCGTTGTCAAGTGACCGTTTGAATTTGGCGGGTAGCGTGATGATCGTTGCTCAGTGTGACAGTTGTCGGGAACTGACCATGGGTCAGTGGTCCCATAAGGCCGGACTAGTCTGAGGTCTGAGACTGGACTAGTCCGCCCCTTTGCTGATGTAAGCAAAAGGGGCTCGGGACCCCTATAAAAAGGGGACATCCAGGCTCATTTGAACAAGTCTGGAACCCTAGCGCCGCCACAAGCATCCTAGAGCCTTCCAAAGCCTTCTACTCGTCCTACTAACCCCCTAAGAGAAAATCTTGAGATTAGGGTTTGGGGAGGAGAGTAAAGGAAGATCATCGCGCTTTGGCTCTCGGTTTGATCTCTTGCACATTGTGTTGTGTTGTGTGGCTTGTGTGAGTTGAGCTTCGTGTGCTTCTGTTGTATTGATTTGTGGGAGCCTCAAGTTGTGAGCAGCCCCATCAAACTTGGTGATTACCCATTGATATAGTGGAAACCAAGCCGACCATCGTGGTGGTTTGGTGAGAGAAGGGTCAAGTGAGACCCGATCCTTGTATGGACTTCTCAACGTGGAGATAGGATTCTTCGTGGAGCTTAACCACGGGATAAATCTCGTTTCACTTGTCTTTCACTTTTTGTGATCACTAGTATTGCTATTAGGGTTCACTTTACTTTTATTGACTTACACTTTGATCATAATTGTGAACTTGCAATCTAAGTGTTTAAACTTCACAATCTGAGCTTCACAAGTCTACTACACATTGCTCATATCTTTTGTGAACTTTAATTCCGTGAATAACTTGTAGAAATCAAGTTTTAGGGTTTCCACCCTGTCCTGATTGGACTAGTCCAACCCTGTGCAGACTAGTCCGACCACAGGAATTTAATCTTATTTGATTAAGTGATTTCAGGTATTATTGCCTATTCACCCCCTCTAGGCAACTTTCAATTGGTATCAGAGCGGGCTTCTCCCCAAGAGTAACAACTCGGAGAAGCAATGGTCGGAAGGGGTGACAACGAAGTTCCAGTGATTGTCGATGACACCAAGACGAAGAACGTCGATGTTCTTGAAGATGATCCGAATGACGACGAAGAAGTTTGGATGCTCAAAGCACGGCTTCGTGAGAAGCTCAACGTGCCAAAGAAGGAGATCAAGCCGATTGCTCCGGTCAACATCGACAATAGGAGTAGTTCACAAGACTACTCCCGATATCCTTACAATTATGAGCAACTTACCGCAAACAATCATTACTTGTCAATTATCATTGGCAAACCTCCTCAATTTGATGGAAATGATTATTCTATGTGGAAGCATAATATGAAGATGCACCTCATTTCCTTAAACACTAGCTTGTGGCAAATTGTGATGACAGGTGTTTGTAAGACCTATGTGTGCTGAATACATTGGCTTGTAGTGAATACACTTGGCTTTGATGATAAAAGTTTTAAATATCACCAAAACACCTTTTTATCAAGGTCCGACTCTAGCTCCGAGCTATAGCAAGGTCCGACCATAGGTCCGACTTGTTTTGGGTAGCTCCAACAACGTTAGATGCTAGGTCCGACTTCTTGGTAAGGTCCGACTAGCTTTGGTTAGCTCCGGTGAGCTTTATCTTTAGCTCCGGCATGTCTTTGATAGCTCTGGCATGATTTTGCTAAACTCTGACGTACTTTGTCTAGCTCCGGTTTTGGGTTGACAAGTTTTGACTAGTTTTTGGTAAGCTCCGGCGCTAGGTTCTACTAGCTTTTGTTAGCTCCGGCTCAAGGTCCGGGTTGCTTTGGCAAGGTCCGGAACTTGACTGCAGTGCTTCTGCTTTTCATTTGCAATGTTTCGTACTTGCTTTACATTGTCGAAAGTTTGCTTAGTATTCTTTTACTAAGTTTTTGGTGTGTTTTGGATGATATGGCTGATATCGTTTTGCTATGTTTTGCAACATGCTTATGTGAGGTGCTCACATAAGGTGTTGTGTTCGGAACTAACTTGAGTCAAGTCGAGGACTTGAGCTCGTATGGATTGGTTGTTTATTCATGTGCAAGTGTTGCTTGAGTTCAATAAATGGCTGGTGACGGGATCCATTGGACTAGTCTCAGGGAGGAGATGAGGTTCCAACAACCAAGTTCGGGAGGAATTGTGGTTGAGCTGATCAGGAGGTTGCGCAACATGTTTGGATCAAGAACAATGCATATGAAGGTATCATGGACGTCATTGGAAGATGTTTGCACGTGTGCAAGGAGTGCATGGACGTGGCTACATGGTTCCGATACGTGATGAAGAGATGTGGACGAAAAGAGTTGGTCGGAAAGGTCCAACTGACTAGGTTATGGAATCAGGTTGCGACTGAGTTGGGTTTGACTCAAATATGGAAAGATTTGAGTTGGTTATGATAGGATTTCGTGTGGGTCACGAATTTGAGTGGTTTAGGAATGTGGGTACGTTGCTAAGGTGTTTGGAAGTCTTAAGATTGCTTCTATCTGCGTATAGAAGAATCTTGAGCAGTTATGGAAAGTTACGATTCGTGATCTGAGTAGGATTAGAGTCCTAGTTGATATTGGGTTGGCCTAAGGGCTGATTATATAAGCAAGGGAGCCCAGAGCTCATGGGGCGCGACTTTGGAGGCTGTTCCTCTTGTGTTCTATTGAATAAAATTCGTAGTTTGAAGGAACTTTTGTGCCTTGTTCGTCCGACTTGTTCTAGACAAGTTTTACTCGTCGAGTTTCTGGACAGCACTTCCTTTCGTCGGTGGTTTTATCATAACTCGAGTTTTACAGATCCAATTGACGTGATTATTTTCGGGTTGTCGTCACAACTTGATTATCTATCATCTGTCAAAATTTTACGGTCATTGTATTTGTGGTCTATGATCTACACGAGTTTCTTTGCAGAGTTCCAGAACTGATTTTTCTCGGGTAGGACAGATTGACCATTGTTTGATCTCTCGATCATAACTTGAGTTTTTCTCGTCGGATTTGAGTGACTCTTTTTGTGTTGTCTTCGTTACTTGATTCTCTCTGATATCTATCACTTTTGTCACGGTTAAACACGTTTAGATTAGTCTCACACACGATTTCTTTAACAGATCGTTTTTCTGCCGAAAGGGTTTGAGGTTTAATTGTTTCCGCTGCGTAAGATTTTTAAATCTACCATTCACCCCCCCTCTGGTAGCTTTTCACGTGCTCTTCGATCCTACAATTGGTACCAGAGCCACGGTGCTCTAATCTTTGAGATTTGCACGTGTTTTTGACTAATCATCATGGAGAAGTACTCCGCCAAACCTTGTGTGTTTGCTGGTATTGATTTTCAGGTTTGGAAGGCACGCATGGAGGCTTTCATCCAGGCACAAGGCTTTGCAATATGGGAGAAGGTATACAAGCCTTACGAAGTGCCCTCAAACGATCAAGTTACAGCTACAAATCTGAGATATGTCGATAACAACAACAAGGCTCAGAATTTGATCATCCAAGGACTCACTCAAAGCGACTTTGATCGTGTCGCGCACCTCCGATCAGCATACGACGTTTGGGAGCTCTCTGTGATTATCATGAAGGCTCCAACACAATTAAGGAGGTAAAACAAGATATGTTCAAGAAAGAATACATGCGCTTCGAGATGCAACCCAATCGAAGAATTTCCAGAAGAGGAGTTGGCACTCATCTCTACTAGATTCTCAAAAGCATTGCAAAATATGAGAATAGAAGGAGAGGAAGCTCTGGACCACAACATTGTTTTGAATGTGGTAAAACAGGACACTTTCGTACAGAATGCCCTAAACTTTCAGGTCCGACCACCCGGGAAGAAAAACAAAGCAAGGTCCGGACCTCCTCTGGAAATTCCAACAACAAGAAGAAAGGTACCATAGGACGCAAGATGATCAACAGTTTCATCACTGCACTTCAAGATTTCAGTTCAAGTGACGTGGACATTGGAAGTGATGAAGATGAAGATGATTTGGCAAACTTGTGCTTTATGGAGGGCAAGTCAAGATCAAGTATGGAGGAGGCAGAACACAACAGCGACAATGAAGAGGTATGTCCTACTTGCGAAGAAATGTGTGATGCTATTTCTCGTGCCACTGTTATTGTTAAGAAAAAGGACAAAAAGCTTAGGGATAGTGCTGCTAAAATTGAATCACTAGAATCTGAAATCAACCGTTTAAAAACCTTGATTCCTAGTGATGATGCATGTTCCTCATGTGATTTAATATATGAACAATTGTCCTCATTAAGAAGTGCGCACACCTCCACACTTGATAAACTTGAGTTAGAAATTGAAAAGAACAAAGAGCTTGCTGCACTTAATAATAAAAACTTGAAAGATGCTAGATGTTCTACAATTGATTTGCATTGTTCTACTTGTGATGATCTTGATAAGAAACTACAGGATGCTATGAATGAAATTTCTATATTGAACAATGCTTTACGTTCTCATGAAGTTAAATTTTGTTCAAATTGCAAACTAAAAGGAAAAACTTCATGTGAAAATTGCCTTGATCTGTTCAATAAACTTGATGACATGCATAGGACATTAGATCGATTTTGTAATGGGAATAAGAACCTAAACTTGCTGCTGAATTCTTCCAAGTTTTGCAATAATAAAACTGGTTTAGGTTTTGATTCTCATGCTCATGCTAAGGCACATCCACCTAAAATTGTAAAGTCATTAGGAAGTGGTTTGATTCAAACAGTTCCTAAACAAAAAGGAGTGGTTTTCAAATCTGCAGGAGTGTTGTCTCATTCGGTTTCAAATAAAAATATTGCTTGCTCATCTAGACATGAACACAAAGTTAAATTTCATTGTACCTTCTGTGGTAGAGATGGTCATGTCATAGATTTTTGTTATAGACTAGCTAAACAACAGAAAAGGGAAAGAATGGTTGCTAGATCTCATAACTTTCATGCAAAATTTGCTGCACACATTGAACCGAATGTACAACCTGCTGTTTTGAGTCAAAAACATTCAAAGTTTACCTCTGGACCTTCTGTTTTTGCCTCCGGAGCTACTGATTTTTATGCTACACAAGTAACACCTTATAGGTCAGTAGTCAAGAATAAAAAATCCCAAACTTTGACTCATAAACCTGCTGTTTTGTCTCAGCTTTCGCGTGTTTTTCCTGCTGCACATCGCGTGACTCAGTACTGGATTCCTAAATGCCTTTGACTAACCCCAGTATTGAGTCATCGACGTATTGTGCTTCTATGTAGGTTACACGTTTGAGGAAGGAGAACATTTGGATTGTGGATTCAGGTTGCTCACGTCACATGACCGGTAACAAAGATTGGTTCTCCTCCCTCTCTTTTGTGTCACGTGTAGAAAATGTTACTTTTGCCGATAATTCTTCAACTCCTATAATTGCTAAGGGTTCAGTTAGAGTAAATGATCACTACACTTTGAAGGATGTGGCACTTGTTAAAAATTTGAAATACAACTTGCTTTCTGTTTCACAATTGCTAGATGAAAATCTGGAAATTATTTTCAATAAAAACTGCTGCAAAGTTGTAAGTTCAAATAGTGAGCTTATTTTTAACATGTCTCGGTTTGGAAGAGTTTTTAAAGCTGATTTTGATATGTCTTCCTCTAAGCATAGGTGTCTAGTTGCTAATGATTCAAAGGACTTATATTTTTGGCATCGTAGACTTGGTCACGTAGGCTTTGATCACCTAACGCGTGTTAGTGCTCTTGATCGCATACGTGGCCTGCCTAAGCTTAAAGGGGACAAAGAAATTGTGTGCTCTTCCTGTAGACATGCTAAGATGGTTGCAGGGTCACATACTCCTCTCACATTGATCATGACAACTGAACCATGTCAACTTTTGCATCTTGACACCGTAGGACCTTCACGTGTTCAATCCTTCGGAGGTAAATGGTATGTTCTTGTTATTGTTGATGATTATTCTAGATACTCTTGGGTTTACTTTATGGCGTCTAAGAATGAAGTTTTTAGTCACTTTAGAACTTTATTTCTTAGATTATCAATTGATCACCCAGGATCATTAAAAGCAATTAGAAGTGATAATGGAACTGAATTTAAAAATCAATCTTTTGATCACTTTTGTGCTGAAAATAGAATAGATCATCAATTTTATTCACCATATGTACCTCAACAAAACGGTGTTGTAGAAAGAAAGAACAGAACCTTAGTTGAGATGGCTAGGACTATGCTTGATGAATATCAAACTCCTAGGAAATTTTGGACTGATGCGTTAGCAACCGCTTGTTATGTCTCAAATCGTGTTTTCTTGCGTACTAGGCTAGGTAAAACACCATATGAACTTTGGTTTGGACATAGGCCTAGTGTTACACACTTTCGGGTCTTTGGTTGCAAATGCTTTGTTAAGAAACATGGTAATCTTGATAAATTTAAACCTAGATCCATTGATGGCATGTTTCTTGGTTATCCATCTCATACTAGAGGCTACCGTGTGCTTTTACTTGACACTAACAAAATTGTGGAGACTTGTGAAGTGTCTTTTGATGAAGCTAGCCCCGGTACTAGCTCCGGTGTTGCAGGACCAGATCCGTATCCTCAGGGGGAGGGTATTTTCGAAGATGAAGAAGAGCCGGCGATACTGCCTGATAGTTCCGAAGCTGACACGTGTCCAGCTCCGGACATTGAACAAGCTCCGGCTATCACCTCTGCTGGTCCTGATCGTCCACAAGTCACAAGCTCATCAATCTACGATGAACCTAATGAAGAAGAAGCTTGTGAGACATCTGTTCCCCTACGGTTTTATAAAGATCATCCTCCACAACAGATGATTGGAAGCTTGCACGAATGAGTCACACGGTCCAGGTTTTGCGATCCAAACTCTCATACTCATTCTGCTTTTGTTGCTTCTTTTGAACCCAAAGATATATCACACGCACTCACTAATGAATCTTGGATTATTGCCATGCAAGAAGAGTTAGAAAATTTTGAAAGAAATAATGTTTGGAAACTTGTACCTCCACCTTAAGGTCACACTTTAATTGGAACTAAATGGGTATTTAAAAATAAACAAAGTGAGGATGAGGTTATGGTTAGGAATAAGGCTAGGTTGGTTGCTCAAGGTTTCACTCAAGTTGAAGGTCTAGATTTTGATGAAACTTTTGCTCCTGTCGCTAGATTAGAAGCCATAAGAATTTTGTTAGCTTTTGCAGCATCTAAAGGTTTTAAGCTATATCAAATGGATGTTAAAGTGCTTTTCTTAATGGCTACATAGATAAGGAGGTTTATGTCAAACAACCACCGGGTTTTGAAAATCCATATTTTCCTAATCATGTTTACAAACTGTTCAAAGCCTTATACAGTCTCAAACAAGCCCCTAGAGCATGGTATGATAGGTTAAAAACATTCTTACTTGAAAAGGGCTTTACCATGGGCAAGGTTGATAAAACTCTTTTTGTGCTTAAACATGGCAATGACTCATTATTTGTTCAAGTGTATGTGGATGATATTATATTTGGTTGTGCTTCTCATGATCTTGTGTCCAAGTTTTCAGCAATGATGAGTTCCGAATTTGAAATGAGTATGATGGGTGAACTCACTTACTTTTGGGGCTGCAAATCAAGCAAACCAAGGAGGGTACCTTTGTGCATCAAACGAAGTATACCAAAGACCTCCTAAGGCGCTTCAACATGGACAAAAGCAAGCCTCTTCGGACACCAATGGGAACAGCAACAACACTTAAACTTGATGAAGATGGTGAACCAGTGAATCAAAAAGAATATAGAAGCATGATCGGATCACTTTGTACCTCACGACATCAAGACCGGACATACAATTTAGCGTATGTTTTTGTGCACAGTTTCAAGCTTCCCCACGTGCTTCACATCGTCAAGCCGTCAAAAGGATTCTCAGGTACTTACATGGAACCCAAGAATTTGGCATTTTTCTTCCTTCTTCCTCAACCGTTACTTTGAAAGCTTTTTCGGATGCTGATTTTGGGGGTTGTATGATTGATAGGAAAAGTACTTCCGGTGCTTGTCATTTTCTTGGTAATTCTCTTGTTGCTTGGTCTTCTAGAAAACAAAATTCAGTTGCACAATCCACAACCGAATCTGAATATGTAGCTGCTGCTAGTGCTTGCTCACAAATTCTTTGGATTGTTCAAACACTTAAGGACTATGGGGTTGATCTAGATAGTGTTCCACTATTCTGTGATAACACTAGTGCCATTTGCATTGCTAAAAACCCCGTACAACATTCTAGAACTAAGCACATTGATATTAGGTATCACTTTCTCCGAGATAACGTTGAAAAAGGAAACATTGTGCTTCACCATGTAGATACCGAACAACAATTGGCTGACATTTTTACAAAACCTTTGGATTTCACTCGTTTTTGTTACATTCGTAGTGAAATAGGGGTTATGCATCATCATGGCTTAAATTTAGGGGGAGTTTTGAAACATGGAAGTCTATGTGTAAATCTGAACTAAAATAATATGAGCATAGTATTTCATACATATATGACTTTGTGATTCCTTTTACATACTGAAAGTTCTTACTACATTACTCGTGTTATACATTTTGTAATTTTTGCCATGTCTAGTAATTGGAATAATTACTTACACTAAAACTGGTCATGGTTGAACTTTCTTGCTGTTTTGAACTTGTTACATGTTTACAAGTGCTTTTAATCATTAAGAATTCATCAAGTAATCAACTCACATGTTGAGTTTTTATGAACAAATATAAATTGAGAAAAGATCAATAGAATATGCATGCATCACACTTCTTCTTTTGAGATGGCTTGTCATTGCACTTTGATATGAACTTGGAAGAAGTTGTGTATGACTAAAACCATGTCCTTAAGCTTCTGATTGTCAAATGACATAGGCATGGCTTGGTTGGTTAGAATAAGGCAGATGCACATATAATCTCTTGCAAATATCATATGATCTAAATTTATGCTTTGAAAAATAATAAAATGCAGTAACTAGTGTCATGCTTTCAGGTTTTGAGATAGTTAAGTTTGTGAGATCATGACTTGCTTAAAATGAAAATTACATATGATCTCTAGCATGGCTTACACTACTTTATGTATTTCATTGATGTGATAATGTAAGGTACTTGATAGTATGACTTGAATGAGATTTGTTTATATGTATATGTTATAATATGCTCATAACAACTAAAGAGGGAGAGATAATTTGTTTATATGTGCATGACTTGCTAAATACATTGTCAAAGGGGGAGAGATAAGCATAAAAAGATGAATATGTGCATAAGGAGAGATAATAAAGGGGGAGAGATTTCTTCTCATTTTACTTTTGATTTACAAAGGGGGATAAATTTCCTTCAAAACTTTTATGTGAATAAGCCAATGTTCGGATTTTAAATGGTGTTGCCAATGCATTCATCAAGGGGGAGATTGTAAGACCTATGTGTGATGAATACGTTGGCTTGTAGTGAATACACTTGGCTTTGATGATAAAAGTTATAAATATCACCAAAACACCTTTTTATCAAGGTCCGACTCTAGCTCTGAGCTATAGGAAGGTCCGACCATAGGTCCGACTTGTTTTGGGTAGCTCCGACTATGTTAGATGCTAGGTCCGACTTCTTGGTAAGGTCCGACTCGCTTTGGTTAGCTCCGGTGAGCTTTATCTTTAGCTCCGGCATGCTTTTGCTAAACTCCGACGTACTTTGTCTAGCTCCAGTTTTGGGTTGACTAGTTTTGACTAGTTTTTGGTAAGCTCCGGCGCTAGGTTCTACTAGCTTTTGTTAGCTCCGGCTCAAGGTCCGGGTTGCTTTGGCAAGGTCCGGAACTTGACTGCAGTGCTTCTGCTTTTCATTTGCAATGTTTCGTACTTGCTTTACATTGTGGAAAGCTTGCTTAGTATTCTTTTACTAAGTTTTTGGTGCGTTTTGGATGATATGGCTGATATCGTTTTGCTATGTTTTGCAACATGCTTATGTGAGGTGCTCACATAAGGTGTTGTGTTCGGAACTAACTTGAGTCAAGTTGAGGACTTGGGATCGTATGGATTGGTTGTTTATTCATGTGTAGGTGTTGCTTGAGTTCAATACATGGCTGGTGACGAGATCCATTGGACTAGTCTCAGGGAGGAGATGAGGTTCCAACAACCAAGTTCGGGAGGAATTGTGGTTGAGCTGATCAGGAGGTTGCGCAACATGTTTGGATCAAGAACAATGCATATGAAGGTATCATAGACGTCATTGGAAGATGTTTGCACATGTGCAAGGAGTGCATGGACGTGGCTACATGGTTCCGAGACGTGATGAAGAGATGTGGACGTAAAGAGTTGGTCAGAAAGGTCCAACCGACTAGGTTATGGACTCAGGCTGCGGCTGAGTCGGGTTTGACTCAAATATGGAAAGATTTGAGTTGGTTATGATAGGATTTCGTGTGGGTCACAAATTTGAGTGGTTTAGGAATGTGGGATACGTTCCTAAGGTGTTTGGAAGTCTTAAGATTGCTTCTATCTGCGTATAGAAGAATCTTGAGCGGTTATGGAAAGTTACGATTCGTGATCTGAGTATGATTGGAGTCCTAGTTGATATTGGGTTGGCCTAAGGGCTGGTTATATAAGCAAGGGAGCCTAGAGCTCGTGGGGCACGACTTTGGGAGCTGTTCCTCTTGTGTTCTATTGAATAAAATTCGTAGTTTGAAGGAACTTTTGTGCCTTGTTTGTCCGACTTTTTCCAGACAAGTTTTACTCGTCGAGTTTCTGGACAGCACTACCTTTCATCGGTGGTTTTATCATAACTCGAGTTTTACAGATCCAATTGACGTGATTCTTTTTGGGTTGTCTTCACAACTTGATTATCTATCATCTGTCAAAATTTTACGGTCATTGGATTTGTGGTCTATGATCTACACGAGTTTCTTTGCAGCGTTCCAGAACTATTTTTTCTCGGGTAGGAGAGATTGACCATTGTTTGATCTCTCGATCATAACTTGAGTTTTTCTCGTCGGATTTGAGTGATTCTTTTTGTGTTGTATTCTTTACTTGATTCTCTCTGATATCTATCACTTTTGTCACGGTGAAACATGTTTAGATTAGTCTCACACACGATTTCTTTAACAGATCGTTTTTCTGTCGAAAGTGTTTGGGGTTTAATTGTTTCCGCTGCGTAAGATTTTCAAATCTACCATTCATCCCCCTCTGGTAGCTTTTCACGTGCTCTTCGATCCTATAGTGTTCACCTTCCCAAGAATGAGGAAGACATCACTCCGGAGCAAGCCATTCTTTTACATCGAAATGCTCAAGCCGTTGGAGTGATTACCTCCTCATTGACTCGTGAGGAGTTCAACCGCATTGAAGGGTTGGAGGTTGCCAACGAGATTTGGGATACCCTCAAGACGGTGCACGAAAGCAACCGCATCATTAGGGAGGCCAATATTGAGATGGTCGAAGGAGAGCTTGGAAGATTCACCATCATGGAGGGTGAATCTCCGCAAGATATGTATGACCGCCTCAAGACTCTCATCAACAAGATTCGGTCATATGGAAGCACCCGGTGGACCGACCACGAGGTAGTAAAGAGGATGATTCGAGCATTCATGCCTCTAAATGTCACTCTTTGCTCACTAATTCATGGAAGTCCGGGCTTCCACAAGATGACTCCCGAAGAAGTGCTAGGGAGAATCATCAACCATGAGATGATGGAGCGAGAAGTGATGTTCTACAACGATCTACAAAAGCTTTCCTCCTCCAAGAAAGGGATGTTGCATTCAAAGCAACGTCCTCAAAATCTCAAGAAAAAGAAGAGAGTGATGAAGAGAGTCCCGACACCGATGAGGAAGAAACTCTCTTCATCAACAACTTTAAGAGGATGTTTAGAAGGAGGAGGAGCTACCAAAATGAGAGAAGAAGCAAAGACAAGCCCAAGACAAGATCAAAAAGGGCTTGCTACAATTGCGGAGAATATGGCCACTTCATTGTGGATTGTCCATATGAAGAAAACAAGAAGAATAAGAAGGGTAAGTCCAAAGAGAAGAAGTACTTCAAGAAGAAAAAGCAATCCGGACATGCTGACCTTGGAAAGGAGTGGGATTCAAATGAAGAATCCTCCTCCAATGATGATGAGAAGGTAGCAGTTATTGCTATGAAGAAGACAACCACGGAGAACAAGCTCTTCCCCAACTTGGGGATTTCAAGACCAACGTGTCTCATGGCCAAGGAGGAAAGAAAGAAGGTTAAATCTAAGTCCTCCTCTTCAATTTCTTCTCATCATGACTTTGATAGTAGTAGTGAAAATGAACATATGCTTAAGGACATGAGCAAAAGCACCTTGAAAAGATTAAGATTGGTAACGGAGGAAATATTTGAGAAGGAGGAACTCATCAACCGTCAAGAGGACATGCTCATCCAACAAAAGGAAATATGTCAAGAGGTTGAGTAGCTCTTGGAGCTTGAAAGAGAAAGAAGCAAGGCACTTGAGCGTGAACTCGCTTTGAGCAAGGAAACTTGCTCAAACCTTGAGAACACTATAATTGTGCTCAAGGATGAACTTGTTGGTTTGACACAAGCTAACAATATCCTTGAGACGCAAGTGAAGTCTCTCAAGGTCAATGCATCTTCTTCCTCTACAAGCTCACCTTCTACAAATATTAAGTCTGAAGCATCTCAACCTTGTAAATGTTCAAACTTAATCATAAAGCTTAAAGATGAGCTAAAGTTGGCACAAACCAATCAAGCACCCAAGGGTGGCTTCTTTGACAAGAAGAAGATGGCATATGCACGTAGTTCATATACCAACACAAGACATCCCCTTGTCAAGGATGGTCTTGGTTATTCTAGGAGGATGAGGCAAAACGCCAAAACTCCCAAGAATGACAAAGACTTGATTGTTTTTGTCAAAGGAGGCTCATACAACAGAGGGAAGAACATTACTACTTCACCTAAAATGCCTAAGAAAGAACCTCATCGATTGTTCCATGATTTTGATGCGTCATATGTTTTATTGAGGAACAAGTTTGGAAAGGCATATGCTAGGTATGGAGGGCCACACCGCAAAAGTCCCAAACCTTGTGTGTGGGTGCCCAAGTGCCTCTTGACTAACATCAAAGGATCCAACATCGCTTGGGTACCTAAAGCCAAGGCTTAATTCTTTCTTATAGGCATACTCCTCCAGTGGAACCAAGTGGGTTCTTGATAGTGGATGCACAAATCATATGACTGGAGAGAGGAAGATGTTTGTGGAGTATGAGCTAAATGAAGATCCAAGTGAAGGAATCTATTTTGGGGACAATAGGCAAGGAAAAATCCTTGGCACCGGTAAAATCTCTATATCCCCTAATCATACTCTTTCAAATGTTTTACATGTTGATTCACTTGATTATAACCTCTTGTCCATATCACAACTATGTGACAAAGGTTATAATTGTTTATTCAATAATGAGGGTGTGACCGTCACAAGGAGAAGCAATGGCTCAATTGCCTTTAAGGGTGTACTCAAGGGAAAGCTCCATCTTGTGGATTTTTCCGCGTATAAATCCCAACTTGATACATGCTTAATTGCAAAAACTAACATGGGATGGTTTTGGCATAGAAGGCTAGCCCATGTTGGGATGAGGAATTTGCAAAAACTCCTTAAGGGCGAACACATCCGTGGTTTAAAGAATGTTGTGTTTGAAAAGGATAGGCCATGTAGCGCATGCCAAGCCGGAAAGCAAGTTGGAGCACCACATCTATCCAAGAACATTATGACAACATCAAGACCATTGGAGCTTCTACACATGGATCTCTTCGGTCCAATCGCCTACATTAGTATTGGTGGTAACAAATATGGTCTTGCTATTGTTGATGACTTTTCACATTTCACTTGGGTATTCTTTTTGCATGACAAGAGCGAAACTCAAGGTGTACTCAAGAGATACTTCAAGAGAGCTCAAAATGAGTTCTCCTTGAGTATCAAGACCATAAGGAGTGACAATGACACTGAATTCAAGAATACCAAGTTGAAGAATTTTTGGATGAAGAAGGCATCAAGCATGAGTTCTCGGCCCCTACTCCCCTCAACAAAATGGGGTGGCCGAGAGGAAGAATATGACCCTAATTGAAATGTCAAGAACTATGCTTGATGAGTACAAGATGTCGGATCGGTTTTGGGCGGAAGCGGTTAACATTACTTGCCATGCCATAAACCAGTTGTACCTTCACCGCATACTTAAGAAGACATCATATGAGCTCATAACCAGTAACAAGCCCAACATCTCTTAGTTTCGTGTTTTTGGGAGTAAATGCTATATTCTTAACAAGAAGCCTAGGACTTCGATGTTTGCTTCTAAGTCTGCTGAGGGTTTCTTGCTTGGTTATGACTCAAACACTTACGCCTATCATGTCTTTAACAAATCCTCCGGAATTGTTGAAGTAGCACGTGACGTAGTGTTTGATGAGACTAATGGCTCCCAAGTGGAGCAAGTTGATCGTCATGTGCTAGATCAAGAAGAAGCTCCACAAGTGGTGATATGAAGGATGACACTTGGAGACGTACGACTACAAGAACAATCTCAAGATGCAAGTGACCATCCTACACATCAAGCAAGCTCTTCCTCAAATGATGAAGATCAAATTCCCCAAGATGCGCTCCAAGAAGATGAAAATGGAGGCATCAATCAAGGGGGATACAATGAGGATGAGGAAGACCAAGATGATGAATCAAGACCTCAAGCGCCACACCCAAGAGTTCATCAAAGCGTCCAACGGGACCATCCCATTGAAAATATACTTGGAGACATCTCCAAAGGGGTAACTACTCGATATCGTGTTGCAAATTTTTGTGAACATTACTCTTTTGTTTCTTCCTTGGAACCCCACAAGGTTGAAGAAGCACTACGAGATCCGGATTGGGTGATGGCCATTCAAGAAGAGCTCAACAACTTCGAGAGAAATCAAGTATGGGAACTTGTTAAGAGGCCTAATGCGAATGTTGTAGGCACCAAATGGGTGTTCCGCAACAAACAAGATGAACACGGGGTGGTTACAAGGAACAAGGCACGACTTGTGGCCAAAGGGTACTCACAAGTCGAAGGTTTGAATTTCGAGGAAACCTTTGCCCCCGTAGCTAGGCTTGAATCAATTCGTATATTACTTGCCTTTGCTACTCACCATGATTTTAAGCTATATCAAATGGACGTCAAGAGCGCATTCCTCAATGGTCCAATCAAGGAAGAAGTGTATGTGGAGCAACCCCCCGGATTTGAAGATGAAGAATTATCAAACCATGTGTACAAATTGCGTAAGGCTATCTATGGACTCAAACAAGCTCCTAGAGCTTGGTATGAGTGCCTTAGAGACTTTCTAACTCAAAATGGTTTCAAAATTGGAAAGGCGGACTATACTCTATTCACTAAGCACTTTAATGATGACTTGTTTGTTTGTCAAATATATGTCGATGACATTATATTTGGTTGTACTAACAAAGCTTTTTGTGATGAGTTTTCCAAGATAATAACGAAAAGATTTGAGATGTCCATGATGGGGGAGTTGAAGTTCTTTCTAGGTTTTTAAGTGAAGCAACTCAAGGAAGGCACGTTCATTAGTCAAACCAAGTACACACAAGATATACTCAAAAAGTTTGACATGGACAAGGTCAAACCCATCAAGACTCCTATGGCAACTGTCGGTGGTTTTGATCCGGCAGATCTCCCGACACTACTAAAAGTGTTTGTGGAGTTTGAGGTTCGGTGTGGGCGCGCGGAGATTCAAGAAGGTGAAATGTAAAATGACACAGGAGACACAAAGATTTACGTGGTTCGGTCCACCTGAGCGTAATACCCTACTCCACGGGGTGTGTTAGTGTTGTCTTGGATGTATGAGCTCAACGTGAGTTGAGAGTGCGTGTCGGCTGATCAGACTAGGTCTGCCTGGAATACTGGGGCAAATTATTGGATGATAGGGAGAGCTTGACTCGTGCCCTCGACATTCAATCCTGGGCCATTTATGAGTAGGCCAAGGCAACTAATAGTGCGGCTGATGATCGCCAAGAAAGGCTTGAAGCCATTAACACTACCCTCATCAAGCGCCGGGAGGCACTTGAGGAGAGGGAGAAGAAGCTCGAAGACGAAGAGTAAAAACTCCTAGAGCTGCGGGATGATGTCTTGAGGAGGGAGGAGGAGCTCACCGAAAAGGTGGCTCTGGTTGACAAGGGCCTCGAGGAACGCACCAAAAAGTTGGAGGAGCGTTGCGTTGAGGAGGAGGAGAAGGCCTGGGTGCGAGGGCAGGAACTCTACCAGCAAGAGTGTGCCATCGCTGCCAGGGAGAAGAAAGTTAGGGGCCGGGAGAAGGACCTGGTCGACCGCCGGAACAAGATCCACCTCCAGGAGGAGGAGCTCGGAAAACTCGATAAGCAGGTTGCTGAAAAGATTCAACAAAATGCCAAAGAGGTTGAGCGCCTTGCTCGTGAGAATTCTGAACTGGCGGCGACCAAAAGATCCTTGGAGGAACTGAAAGGCTTGAGGACTGCGGACTCCCTACAGGTTTGGGAGTTCCTGAGCAAAGCCAACGACGTGCTGACACAAATGGGCTTTAGTCCCGTGCGTCCGCATGATCCGGAGCCGGAGCCGGACCTGGCGTTGCAAGCATTGAGCTCGGCGGGTGGAAAACTCTCCAAGGTGGGTGACGTCATCGTAGACCAGTTGGAGGTTGAGGGGCAGTCCCTGGCGAAGAACATCGCAGAGTATGTGCTTACGTGCTACACCAGCCGGGATCCCCAATTTCCTCTGGACCTGATGCTTGAAGGTCCCGTTGAAGGAGAAGGTGAAGCCACCCGACCAACGTGTCAGAGGTTGCTCAGAAGGTCACCCAGTTCTTCCATAGGGTCTAGGACCATCTCTGTAGCTCCCACTTGTATTATCTCTTTTTCTTCCCCAATTTTGTAATCCCTTGTCTCCAGATGAATGAAATCCACAATTGGTTAATGAATTTCATTTTTTGTCTTCAACACTTCTGTCTTCACTTGGAGCCGGAGCCGGACCTGGCGTTGCAAGCATTGAGCTCGGCGGGTGGCAAACTCTCCAAGGTGGGTGACATCATCGCGGACCAGTTGGAGGTTGAGGGACAGTCCCTGGCGAAGAACGTCGCAGAGTATGTGCTGACGTGCTACACCAGCCGGGATCCCCAATTTCCTCTGGACCCAGTGCTTGAAGGTCCCGTCGAAGGAGAAGGTGAAGCCACCCGAGCCAACGTGTCGTAGGTTGCTCAGAAGGTCGCCCAGTTCTTCCATAGGGTCTAGGACCATCTCTGTAGCTCCCACTTGTATTCTCTCTTTTTCTTCCCCAATTTTGTAATCCCTTGTGTTCAGATGAATGAAATCCACAATTGGTTAATGAATTTCATTTTTTGTCTTCAACACTTCTGTCTTCACTTGGCCCCCTGGTAGATGTACACAATTTGATTGTGAACATGTACCAAGAGGATATTGTATTTTGTTGAAGACTCGTTTGCTTCGAACTTGTAGAGTGTAGGTCCGAAGTCTTCGATAGTGAAGGCCCCTTGAGGTTGTCAGAGGTCAGAAGCTCCGGCATTGACTAACGTCGGAGCTTAGTAGCTCTGGCAATACTCCCTATCAACGCGTAGAGCACCGATAGTTAGCCCTCCGGGGTGTCGAAGCTTAGTAGCTCTGGCAGTGACCTTTGCCAACACGTAGCTTGTCGGCAGTAGACTCCGCTTGTGGGGTCTTCTCACCATCTTTTATTCTGCGTCGACGGCTGGCCACCCTAGCTTTGTCGGAGCTTGGTTGCTCCGGTAATGCTCGTTTTCAATGTTTAACATCGATCACAAGCCACCTAGGGGGAGTCGGAGCTTTGTTAGCTCCGGCTTTTCTCCATCTACGTGGATTCTTTATTTTTCTTGCACACTGAAGCCAAGAAAAATAGTAAAATTCGCTCCTTGCCTATAACTTCGTCGCGGCTTACAATTCCCAAGAAAGTTTTAGGTCAAACACAATTCTGAATACAATCGAATGTGTTGCCTTCTTTCTTCCAGATCCAATTGTACTTGGACCCGCCTTACTTCGGCCTGCCGGGGTGTAGGTAGACTGGCGTACTTAGGGTGCTTGACCAGGCTAAGTCGATAGCACACTCTGGCCCTAGATTGGCTTGGCGGCATTCAGGCGAGTGGGTCATGAACAATGTTTGAATCCAAAAGAATTGACAATACAACTCGAATTGTACATGAATTGGTCAAACTAAAATTTCTTAAGAATTGCACAACTTTGTTATAGACAAGAAATAAAATAAAAAATTTTGAGCCTGTACAAAATAAATGCACGTGGAGTCTGTTTCACATGAAGATGTCTTTCATTATAGGTCCGGGGTACAGGGGAAACGAGTACACTCTTAGGGTACGGAACCAGGCTAAGCGTGTTTCATTTCTCGTTTGACCCAGGGTAGCTAGCCACACTTTTAGTTCTGAGACTGTGACAAGTGTTGCATGAACTTTGCGGACCTTCCGGGAAAGGTCCGGCTGTTCTCCCGGAGGAACTACCCGACTCTGTACAATGACTCTATAACATACACCTCAAGTTACTACAGACTCACCTTCGTGATATTAAGTGTAGAACTTACGGAGGTTCTCAATATTCCAAGGATTTGGGAGAGGTGTCCTATCCTCAATAGCCAAGTGAACGCTTCCGGGACGGGATACTTTAATCACTCGGAAGGGTCCCTCCCAGCTGGGGGAGAGTTTGTTTAACCCTTCTCTGGATTGTATTCTCCGTAGCACCAGATCGCCTTCCTCGAGATGTCGGTTGTGTACATGCCGCTGATGATAGCGCCGAAGGGCTTGGCGGTATCGGGCATTCTGAACAGCTGCTTGGCACCTTCCCTCCTCTAGGAGGTCTAGGTCTTCACGTCGGAGCTGGTCCTGCGTGGCTTCGTCGAAGGTCCGGACCCGGAGTGACCCCAAGGTGATTTCCGGAGGAAGGATTGCTTCAGCTCCGTACACCAGGAAGAAGGGTGTCTCTCCAGTTGATCGGTTTGGAGTTGTCCTATTGGCCCATAGAGTGGGCGGAAACTCTTCAATCCAGTTGCCTCCATGTTTTTTCAAGCGCTCATAGGTGCGCGTTTTGAGTCCTTTCAGGATTTCAGCATTTGCTCTCTCGTCCTGGCCATTGCTTGTCGGGTGAGCTACGGAGGCGTAGCAAACTTGAATGCTGAGGTCTTTGCAATATCCTTGAAATGCAGAGCTTGTGAATTGGGTCTCGTTATCAGTAATGATTTTGTTTGGGACTCCAAATCTGCATACAATGGACTGCAAAAAGTTGATAGCAGATTGCTTGCTTATTGTCACAACTGGAGTTGCTTCTGGCCACTTGGTGAACTTGTCAATGGCGACGTACATGAACTTGCAACCTCCGACGGCTCTTGGGAAAGGTCCCAAGATGTCCATCCCCCACACAGCGAAGGGCCATGTAGGAGGTATCATTTGTAGAGGCTGAGCCGGTGTGTGAATTTGCTTTGCATAAAATTGGCATGCTTCGCATTTCTTCACCAGCTCAGTTGCATCCTGGAGTGCTATAGGCCAGTAGAAGCCATGCCGGAAGGCTTTACCGACCTGCGTGCGGGAAGACGCGTGGTTCCCACACTTGCCTCCATGGATTTCTGCGAGGATCTCACAGCCTTCTTCCCTTGTGATGCACCGCATTTGGACGCCGTTGGCACCGCACCGGTAGAGATCCCCTTCTACCAATGTGTATCTTTTAGCCAATCTGACAATCCAGTCAGCGGATACATCATCGTCAGGAAGGATGTTGTCTTTCAAGTAGCTCCGGATCTCCGAGATCCATGCATCGGAGCTAACTTGAGCATTTGAGTCTTGCGTGCTGGGTTGCTCGGAGCTTCCAGCAGCACCTACGACCCTTGATGGCTGCCATGGTAACAAGGCCATCGGGACCGTCAGCTTCGGGATGCTGATCTCGGCCCCTTCGCTCAGTTCGGCAGGATGAGCTGTGGGTTTTGACAACCTCTGGACAAAAGTTCCGTCAGGAGCTGGAGCTCTGGTTGACGCTTTCGTCGAGAATTCGTCGGTTTCAGCGTTGTGGACACGCTGGACGTGGTGGAGGTCTAGGACTTCGAAGTCCTTCTGAAGTCTCTGGACTTCAAGGAGGTAAGCAGCTAGCTGGAGATTGTTGCAGGAGCTTTCACCCTTCACTTGTTTAATGATGAGCTGTGAATCTCCCTTGACCAGCAGCTGCTTGACACCATATGACAGTGCCACCTTTAGTCCGTAGATGAGTGCTTCGTACTCCGCCATGTTGTTGGTCACCTTGAAGTCAAGGTGTACCATGTATTTTACCTTCTCCCCGGTTGGTGCGAGGAGAAGGATTCCATCTCCGGCCCTCTGCTTTTGCATGGAGCCGTCGAAGTAGAGGGTCCAGTGAGGCTCGGTGTACCGGAGCCTTGTGTTCTGGCTTCTGCTCACTGGGGCCCCCAGGGTCTGATGGAGAGGGAGTCCATTTCGCCACAAAATCTGCCAATGCTTGACTCTTGATTGCTTGTCTTGGAATGAATTCGAGATAAAATTCGGCCAATTCCGCTGCCCACTTTGCAATATTCCCAGTTCAATTGGGATTATGCAAGATTGCTCGAAGTGGGTAAGAAGTCACCACTGAAATCTTGTGAGCTTGGAAGTAATGGCAAAGCTTCCTGGAGGTGATAAGAACTGCATAGAGCAGCTTATGCACCTCTAGGTATCAAGTCTTGGCGTCATGAAGTACTTCACTAATGAAGTACGCTGGGCGCTGGATGGTCCGGACCCTCCCGGAGGGGCCCGGAGCTTCCTCTTCATTGACGCGGATCCTCCCAGAGGGATCCGGACCTTTTTCGGGGACCTTCGGGTCCTTGCTGGAGGGACTCGGAGCTTCTTCAGAAGTGACCTGGACCCTCCCTGAGGGGTCCAGGTCTTCTGAAGTAACTTCTTGTGGACTCAAGTCTGGGAACTGGGACCCAAACTCGCTTTCAGGAACCTCCGGACCCTCCCGAAGGGGTCTGGATTCCTGAGCATGGGATGGTTCTGGTCTCTCCGCAACCAGGACCATACTGACGATTTCGTCAGTTGCTGAAATGTAAAGCAGTAAAGGCTCACCAGGGTTCAGAGCTACCAGAGTTGGTAGGGTGGTGAGGAGCTGTTTTAGCTCCTGGAACACCTTTTCTGCTTCTTCAGACCATTGGAATGGTCCGGACTTCCTCAATAACTTGAAGAAGGGAAGTGCCCGTTCCGCCAGTCTTGAAATGAACCGGCTGAGGGCTGCTAGACATCCAGTCAGCTTTTGGACATCCTTGATGCGGGCTGGTGGCCGCATGTCTTCAATGACTTTAATCTTTGCCAGATTAGCCTCTATGCCCCGGTGATTTACCAGGAAACCAAGGAGTTTTCCGAAGCTAACCCAGAAGACACACTTGTCTGGGTTTAGCTTTGTGCGGGTGACCCGCAGCTTGTCGAAGACAGTCTATAAGGTGTCAAGGAGTGACTCCTTGTTCTTGACCTTGACCACGATGTCATCGACGTACACTTCCACTATGTCTCTAATGAGTTCTTCAAAAGTTTTGTACATAGCTCGTACAAAGGTTGAAGCTGCATTCTTGAGACCAAATGGTATGGTTGTATAATAGTACAATCCATCTACTGTGATGAAAGAGGTATGCTCTTCATCTTCCCTAGACATTCTGATTTGATGATACCCAGAATATGCGTCTAGGAAACACAGTAATTCACACCCGGAAGTGGAATCCACTA
This sequence comes from Tuctoria greenei, assembly GCA_036927565.1. Classification (NCBI taxonomy): domain Eukaryota; kingdom Viridiplantae; phylum Streptophyta; class Magnoliopsida; order Poales; family Poaceae; genus Tuctoria; species Tuctoria greenei. The sequence goes on along the minus strand of JAYESD010000008.1, from coordinate 33,444,906 downwards.
TCTGATCTATTCTAGGTAGTGGGAATGGATCTTTTGGACATACCTTATTTAGTGTTGTGTAGTCAATACACATACGAAGCTTCCCGCCGGCCTTGGGCACAACGACTGGGTTTGCCAGCCATTTTGGATGGAAGACTTCTTGGATGAATCCAGCTTCGAGCAACTTCTTCACTTCTTGTCGAATGAAGTTCTGTCGCTCCACGGATTGCTTCCGAGGCTTCTGATGCACGGGCTGGGCGTTAGGGTTGATCTTCAGATTGTGCTCAATCACTTCCCTGGGGATCCCAGGCATTTGTGACAGTTGTCAGGCAAACACGTCGACATTAGCTCGGAGGAAAGCGATGAGCATGAGTTCCTATTTGTCATTCAGTCCCCCCGATAAACGGGTGGTCTAAGCGGCATTGGAACCGATTTGAACGACTTTGACGGGAATGTCGGTGTCGCCGCTTGGCTGCACACGAGGTGCAGAAGTCGAGCCTCGTTGACGAATGCTCGGGGGTTTTGGAGCTTGCTCCTGCCTGGAGTCCTCCTCTTGCGCCGTAGTAAGCGCATGAAGTTCTTCCAGAGCGGTTACTCCGGTAGTGCAATCTCCGCGGATCCGGAGAACGCCTACTAGTGTTGGCATCTTTAACACCAGGTAGCCATAATGAGCAGTTGCCATGAATTTGTACAAGGCAGGCCTTCCCAAGATGGCGTTGAAAGGTAAGTTGATCTGAGCAACGTCAAAGACCAACTTCTTAGTGCGATACTTCTCCCGGGTCCCAAAGGTAACGGGGAGAGTAATAGCACCGAGTGGGGTAATGGCTCCCGGACCTACTCCAGAGAAAGGTCGGGAGGGGTGAAGATCTGAGGGTCGGAGCTGAAGCTTGGTAAAAGCTTCGAAGCTTATGAGGTTCATCCCCGAACCTCCGTCTACCATAACATGGTGGAGCTGAATGTTATTGATGGTAGGAGATACCTTCAAAGGTAACTGGCCTGCTCCAACCATGCTTCGAGGGCAGTCCAAAGCATCAAAAGTAATGGTTGTGTCCATCCACTTCCGATGAGGCTACACTCTGGCTGTAGGAGCTAGAGCGGCCATGTCCCAATGCATTGTCTTGAGGACGCGGCGGGAGGTGATGTCCCATGATCCACCAAAAATGGTGTTCATGGTCTTCCAACGCTTGTTGTCAGAGACGTCAGAATCATCGTTGATGGAGGTGTAGACGGCCTTCAGGACCTTTTTAGGATCCTAAAAACATAACTCCTCTTCAGCCGGAGCTTCGTCAACTTTTTGTTTTCCTTCCCTTTGTCGGAAAGGAACTTCTTTCCGGCGCTTGTTGTAGCGCTCAGCAAGGTTTTGGACCTCCCGGCAGTCTTCCAAACTGTGGCTGTCCGTCTTATGAATTGGACACCACACCTTGGGTTTGCCACCATCTTCAGAAGACGGTCGAGGTCGCTTCTCGGGGCGTGGCCCCCGGCCACCCGGAGCTGCAGCAGCTGCAGCATTAGATGCGCCGACCGACGACTTCTTCTTGTCGTTGGTCTTTTTCTTCTTTTTGCCACTCCCAGAGGTAGTGGCTTCGCCTTTGGAGGATTTCTTGTGATCCTCCGGAGGTGGTTTGGAGTGCATTTCACGGCCCTCCGTAGCTCTGGCACATTTATCGGCCAAGCTGAAGAGTTCCATGACACTGGTGATCTCCTTGATCGCCAGTTTCTCCAACATCTTCTTATCCCGGATGCCATGTCTAAATGCCACAATGACAGAAGCGCTAGAGATACAATGGATAGTGTTTTGTACCTGAGAGAATCTTTGGAAGAATGATCGCGAGGATTCTCCCCATTTTTGCACGACTGCAAAAGGTCCAGTTTGGTGCCTGGTCGGGTGTATGAACTCCCGAAGTTGGCGGTGAACTGTCGCCACAACTCCTCCCAACTGTTGATGGAGTTGGGTGGAAGGCTCATAAACCAGGACCGGGCGGCCCCAGTTAAAGCCACTGGAAAATAGTTGGCCATTACGGCCCTATTTCCTCCAGCTGCCAGGATAGCAGTGGAGTAAATCTGAAGAAAATTGACAGGATTAACGGTCCCGTGAAACTTCTCCGGCAGGTGAGGCCGGAATTTCTGTGGCCACCTAACCATACGCAGATGCATGGCCAGGGCTGAACAGCCTCCTCCTACTCCTTCAGGAGCAGGAATGTCCTGAGCTTCTCGTCTTTCACGAGCACGCTCAATATGGACTCGACCGTCTTGTTGACGGTATCGGTGATCAAGCTCCGCCCGGAGGTCATGAGTTGAAAGCCTTGATACCGTGTGAGTGTGTCGTGCCCCGGAGGGCAACGACGTCACTTGCTGTGATGCAACATGTCTCCTGTTGTTGGAAACGTGCGGACCAAGTCTACCAAACAAGGTCCGTCGCTGCGACGGGGCCCGTCCTGAAGGAGGAGGACCCTGGTTGCTGATGCGGTCAGCTGCTGCTGCAACCAAGTGTTCCACATCGGCCCTCCACTGCTCCATTGCATCCCGGGATGCATCCGGAGGTGGTGGGTGCTGAAGGAGAGCACGTGCTGCATGGAGCCCGTGTTCCGGGTTGTCATGATTCGCCGATGCAGTGATTGACGCCGGTGCACCATCGCACTGCCCAGCTTGATTTGCTAGTGAAGGCGACGGTGGTGGAAGTGTGACTCCTACTAGAACTGAGGTTCCTGCTGGTGGTTGCATATTGGAGGGATTGCCCCCAGCAGCTTGAACAGCGGGATGACCATTGGATGATTCAACAGCTGAGTTCACCATTCTTGAAATCTCAGGCGACCCTACCTGGCGCGCCAACTGTCGGTGGTTTTGATCCGGCAGATCTCCTGACACTACTAAAAGTGTTTGCGGAGTTTGAGATTCGATGTGGGCGCGCGGAGATTCAAGAAGGTGAAATGTAAAATGACACAGGAGACACAAAGATTTACGTGGTTCGGGCCACCTGAGCGTATTACCCTACTCCACGGGGTGTGTTGGTGTTGTCTTGGATGTATGAGCTCAATGTGAGTTGAGAGTTCGTGTCAGCTGATCAGACTAGATCGGCCCCGCTATGTATCGTCGGCCTGTCATTTTATAGTACAAGGGCAGGCCGTTACAAGTTGGCCTAGCCCGACATGTGGCCCCGACGGTTACTAATATTGATAAACATTTGATGCTCTTAATTACCCTTAATGACTGAGTTACGAGCTTTGACAGCGCCGTTACTGGTAATAAAGGTCGTCCGATCGTGTGTCACTAACATAGTATTAATGACACTTAATCGGGTCTTGAATTCCTTGATTCCCCTTTGAAGATCCGTAGCCGTTGTGGATTCTACCGGAGGTTTGAGGCTGAATATCCGATGGTTGGACATGGGAGCATACTGTAGGGAACAGATAGGTCCGGTGCCACTAGACACGTGTCAGTTCCGGAGCTTCCCTCGGTCTGGGGTTAGGTCCGGGGGTGCCGTTATGGTACATAGCCCGGAGCTTCCTCCTTGTGGGCGGTAGCTCCGGTTTGATGGTACACGTGGCGACCCTGGGACTAACCATGTTGGGGAAGCGGGTCCGGTTATGTCTGACATGTGGGCCTCCGAAGGTCTTCAAATCAAGTAGATGACATTTCCTTGAGATCTTTGCAATCTCAAGGGGTATACGGTACTCAGGGTACCGACAGCAACCAATGGGCACCTCGATCTTAATGAAGATGGTCCATGTGTGGACCAAAAGGTATATCATTCTATGATAGGCTCTTTGCTATACTTATGTGCATCTAGGCCCGATATCATGCTTAGTGTGTGTATGTGTGCTAGATTTCAAGTGGCTCCTAAGGTGTGTCATTTGATCGCCGTTAAGAGAATTCTTAGATATTTGGTTCACACACCAAACCTAGGACTTTGGTACCCCAAAGGCTCTAAGTTTAACCTCATTGGATATTCGATGCAGACTATGCGGGGTGCAAAGTTGATAGAAAGAGTACATCAGAAACTTGCCAATTCCTTAGTAGATCTCTAGTGTCTTGGTCCTCAATGAAACAAAACTCCATTGCACTTTCCACAGCCGAAGCGGAGTATGTTGCCACCGGAAGTTATTGTGCACAACTTCTTTGGATGCGACAAACTCTTAGGGACTATGGTATAAACTTGTGTCATATCCCTCTCCTATGTGACAATGAGAGTGCCATCAAAATAGCCCACAATCCAGTTGAACACTCAAGGACCAAGCACATCGATATTCGCCACCATTTCTTGAGAGATCACTCCATCAAAGGAGATATTGCAATTTCCCATGTGAGAACCGATAAACAATTGGCCGACATCTTTACCAAGCCACTAGATGAGAAAAGATTTTGTGAACTTAGGAGTGAGCTAAATATCCTAGATTCTCGAAATGTGGCTTGAGTCTTGCACATCTGATTGGTATATTCAAAATTCACACATGCTTGCGAAAAAATCTTCCCCCTCAATTTTTCTACAAATTATTTTGAAATTATTGAATCCTTGTGAATCATGGTCATAATTTGATTATTGATTGCTTACTGACCATATTTACAAAGATCTTTTGTGAAATATAGTCCAAAATGATCAAATCTCCACTAAAAACTCAATATATAGAAGTTTTAGGTCTTAGGATCGGACTAGTCCGCTCGAGCGGACCGGATTAGTCCGGTGGTTCAGGTTGTCCGGACCCAGTCCGGAGGCCGGACAAGTCCGGGTCCTTAACCGGACTAGTCCAGCCCTTGGGGACATAACCTTCCCAAGGTGCCCTCGACCTCTCCACTTCCATTCAAACACTCTCTCCAAAAACGCTCGAAAACCGTCTCCCAAACAGCGATTTTCGATTCCCTCCACAAAATCTTGATTCCAGTTGGTGGATTGAAGCCCTAAAGTGCTTAGGAACCTTTCCCCAAGCATCGAAGACCGATTCCTCACTCACATTTCATCGAATCGAAGATTTGAAGAGGTATTCTTGACCTAACTCCAAAATCCTTGCAATTCAATTCTTTTTGGTCTATTAATAGAAAGTTCTTCACAAATGTCATTGTGCACATCAATGTGATCATGTAGCTCCATTTTTGTGGTAGGATCTGTATTTTTTGCAAAATTTTCTTAGATTATGGTTCTTGCTGTGTGAAGCGGACTAGTCCGGCCACAGGGCGGACAAGTCTGACCTAGTGCGGACTAGTCCGACCCTTGGGCAGACAAGTCCGGGTTACACAGTGTAAAACCTAACCTAGGTTGATTTAGTGAATTCTACCAATTTATCTTGACTCCTTGGACTTATACAAATTCCCTTGCTTCTGTTGTCAGAAATCATGTCGGACAATGAATACGTTCCTCCTTCTGACTCCGAGACTAAAGCAGAGAAGAAGGCTCTCTTTCACCGGAAGCAAAGAGAAGATCAAGAGATGGTTGTTGCGTACTTTGCCTCTCAGAGGGCAAAGAAGACGTAGTGTGAGGAGCACAATTCTGCTGTTGCCGAGGCTGCCCCAAAAAGAAAGAGGCTTGTGACCTTGGGTGAGCAAGCCAAGTCTCAGGGGGCGAGGACCTCCAAAGATAAGGGCAAGGCCCTTGTTGATGCTGCACCCAAGAAGAGGGTGATTGTGGCCAAGAAGGCTGCAAGCAAAGTGAAGAAGGGTGCCACTCAACCCATTGGCCCCTTGAGGATGTCTTCTCCTGCACGGGACCCAAACCGTGCAGCTTCCTTCGACGCCAACATCTTCAATGGAAAGGGGGCTGAGAAGGCACGCAAGCTGAGGAAGATCAATGTTTATCAGCGTGACAGGGGCACAGTGGATCCCCGGTTCTGGTGTGACTTCCACTGTGACTACTACAGGACGGTCTATATGACCAAGCAGACTACTGTCATAGATGCTTAGTGGATCGACTGGGACTACATGGCCCAGAAAGATCATCAAGCGTTCAATGTTGTAATTGAGGCTGTCAAGAGGCATGGCCTGAAGAAGTTCATGGCCTTCTAGTACGACTAGAATGTGGAGGTCATCACTCAATTCTACTCCACCTTATACTTCCACACCGATGGGGACAGGAAGATTACCTGGATGACCCATGGAGAGCAGTACTCCACCACCTATTGGGAGTTTGCTCAGTTACTTGACTTGGAGGACCAGCTGGACAATGAGATCATCATTTCAAATCTGAAGCTAGTTGATCGGGACACATTGGAGTATATGTATCCAAGTCATGCACAGTATGAGGCCGGGCACATTAGAAACATCAAGCCATTCTATAGTGTGCTCAACCAGGTCCTCAGAAAGACCATTGCCCTGAAGGATGGAGACGTGGGGATAATACAATGCAATCTGAGGCAATTAATGGTCCTCATTGATGGAGATGTCTGCTTCAATGTGGTGGACTATATCTTTGATGACATCTTCAACATTTCTCACACCCCCAACCAAACATGTGGATATGCTCCATACATCATGTACATGATCGAGAAGATCTCCGGGCTCACATTCAAGAAAGACATCATTCACCGGTGGCTTCGACCATAACTCCCTCCTCCGGAGCCGGCTGCTCCTAGGAGGAAGAATGTGGATCCTCCCGCTTCTTCCTCTCGCTTCGTGCCATCTCCTCCACCACCTCTTCCTTCGACACAATGCGGAAGTGGCTTCTTCAAATGCTTCAAGGCTCTCTTCTCCTCGTGTCAGAAGACGGAAATTCGGCAACATCGCATGGAGCATTGCAATGAGAAGTATCTCAAAGCGATGTGCGACAATTTGGACATTCCAATGTCCCCCGCCGAGGAGAGCGATGGTGAGCTCACTTCCTTTCCCGAGTTCACTGCCGAGGAGCATGCTGAATTTGGAGAAGCTGGGACTTCCACCGTGGCTCCGACCGATGATGATGCACATCTTGACCCGGAGGCCACGGAGAGCGGCAGCGAGCCCCAAGGCGGCAACGACGACTCCGACTCCGACGATGAGTAGTCCTAAGGGTCCTTCCTCTCTTCTTTTCCTTTTTGGTGTCTTGATGCCAAAGGGGGAGATATAGCTTGAAGATAGCTTGGATGGGCACTTAGATCTAGTGGGAGAGATATAGGGAGTGACATGTAGGGGGAGAGATAAGATAGATAGACTATTTTGTGAGAGTGCTGATCTTTGTTGGACTTATTATGTTTTAACACTCATTTCAAGTTGTATTGTAAGACTTAATCTATGTATTCATGTATTCATGTATCTTGCCTAAATTTGTGATGTGTTGCCTCATTTAAATGTCTACTTTGCATAATCATTGTCTTATCACACTTTATGAACACATCACTTAGGCACCCCACCATAACATGTATATGTATGAGAACTCTCTCAATCTATCTTACTCATGATGCATACATTGAGGGGAGTCACTCATACAAATACATGTTATGAAAACAAATTATTAACCTTATTATTGAAATCTTAATGTGTTGTCATCAATTCACCAAAAAGGAGGAGATTGAAAGTGCATCTAGGCATCCCGTGGATTTTGGATGATTGATGAAGACAATTAAGAGGATAATGAGCTAAGTTGATCTTAAGCACAGGTACAAGGATCGAAATGAGATAAAACACCTCAAAAAGGAAAAGGAGAAAACGGGCATCAAAGACTCAAGCGTAGAAATTAAGGTTTCTATGGTATTGAGCTTATATGAGCCGCATCATGTGAGAGGGTGGTTGTATCATGTGCATTGAGATCATACCAAGGAGCTCAAAGTGGTGGTTTAGAGAAAAACTTAAGTGAGAATGCTAAAATGAGAAAAACCCTAGGAGGCCGGACTAGTCCAGGCCTCAGGGCCGGACTAGTCCGGCCATGGCAGACAAGTCCGTCTTGAGACGGACCAAATGTCTCTGGAGTGTATATGAGTGATTTTGGAGCTAAGTCTGAGAAGTCCGAACTTGTCCGTTTTTTGACGGACCAAAGCTATCTGGAGTAGTTCGGACTTGTCCGTTTGGGTACGTACTAGTCCGTTTGAGACTTAGTGAAATTAACCGAGAGAAAACCTAGGGGGACGGACTAGTCCGAGCCAACCTAGAAAAGTCCGTCTTGGAACGGACCAAGTGGTTCTGTTCCACTTCGGACTAGTCTGTTGTTGACCGGACTAGTCCGTTGTCAAGTGACCATTTGAATTTGGAAATTTGGCGGGTAGCATGACGATTGTTGCTCAGTGTGGCAGTTGTCGGGAACTGACCAGGGGTCAGTGGTCCCATAGGGCCGGACTAGTCCGGGGTCTGAGACCAGACTAGTCCGCCCCTTTGCTGATGTAAGCAAAAGGGGCTCAAGACCCCTATAAAAAGGGGACCCCTAGGCTCATTTGAACAGGTATGGAACCCTAGCGCCGCCACAAGCATCCTAGAGCCTTCCAAAGCCTTCTACTCGTCCTGCTAACCCCCTAAGAGCAAATCTTGAAGAGATTAGGTTTTGGGGAGGAGAGTAAAGGAAGATCATCATGCTTTGGCTCTCAGTTTGATCTCTTGCACATTGTGTTGTGTTGTGTGGCTTGTGTGAGTTGAGTTTCGTGTGTTCCTCTTGTATTGATTTGTGGGAGCCTCAAGTTGTGAGCATCCCCATCAAACTCGATGATTACCCATTGATATAGTGGAAACCAAGCCGGGCATCGTGGTGGCTTGGTGAGAGAAGGGTCAAGTGAGACCCGATCCTTGTGTGGACTTCTCAACGTGGAGGTAGGCTTCTTCGTGGAGCTGAACCATGGGATAAATCTCGTTTCACTTGTCTTTCACTTTTTGTGATCACTAGTATTGCTATTAGGGTTCACTTTGCTTTTATTAACTTACACTTTGATCATAATTGTGAACTTGCAATCTAAGTGTTCAAACTTCACAATCTGAGCTTCACAAGTCTACTACACATTGCTCATATCTTTTGTGAACTTTAATTCCGCAAATAACTTGTAGAAATCAAGTTTTAGGGTTTCCAACCTGTGCTGAGCGGACTAGTCCGGCCCTGTGCACACTAGTCTGCCACAGGAATTTAATCTTGTTTGATTAAGTGATTTTAGGTATTATTGCCTATTCACCCTCCTTCTAGGCGACTTTCATGATGTCAACAACACTTTGTAGTAACCACAATAAAAAGCTAGCTATTGCTGATGTTGATACCCTGCAGACCGGGTACCTTCGCATACAAGGAAGACAAGACAGCTCCGACAACTTGCAGCTCTAGACCTAGCCTCTCCGCTTAGGAGAGGTCCGGTGCTACCACGTGTCCCGACGAAACAGGACCTAGTGCCACGTGTCCCGATGAAACCAGACCTAGCCTCCCCGTTGAGGAGAGGTCCGATGTTGCCATGCGTCTCGAAGACTCCAGACCTAGCCTCCCCGTTGAAGAGAGGTACGATGCTGCCACACGTCTCAAAAACTCCGGACCTATCCTCCCCGCTGAGGAGAGGTCTGGTGCTGCCTCCAGACCTAGCTTCTCTACCGAGGAGAGGTTCGATGTCGCCACCGTGCGTCCCGCAGCTCCGAAAGGCAAAGTGTACACTCAAGACCATATTAACATGCCATCAACACAGCATTAATGTGTCATCAAGACACCTTGGTGCACCATGAAGACCCATTAAGACCCATTAACATGTCATCAGGACACGTTACCATCAAGACCCATTAATGTATCATCAAGGCACGTTAATGCGCTTTCAAGGCTAATTGACTCGGGGCCACTGTCGGGTCCCGGACATAATGTAAGCTGCCGACCTTCACCTATAAAAGGACCGGGCACCCACGACAGAAGGGGACACTCTCATCTTGTTCATACGCATCTCACGCTCACCATGGGCTGAGTACGTGCAATACAACACAACCCCCGTGGATGTAGGGTATTATGCCTCTCGGCAGCCCGAACCACGTAAAAATCCTCATGTTCATCCTGCTCGTAGATCCAGGAAATTCGCCTCTCAAAAAAGAACCTCCGCAGGCTGCTCCTTAGTAGGTACGAGGGAAGTGTCGCAAAAACATCTTCGACATATTGGCGTGCCAGGTAGGGGGGCACTTTTTTGGATCGACAAGCCTCACCACGATGGTGAACCATCAGACCATCGCTGACTCCTCTCGATCCTTGCACTATGAACGGCGCAGGGAGAACAGCGCCACTTCCTGCTCCATAGCGGGCTAACCCGACGGACACACGCTCCGTGTTTCGGTGGCTACGCCACCGCCACCAGTGGGAGGTCCAAAGTGTGCAGCCTGCTTAGCCTGGTCTTTCACTCTCAGCAAGTGCCCCGTGACCCTAAGCCTGTACACTTTGCCTCATGGCTACTTCTGCCATCATACAACGACTACCTGCGACCACGGTAACAATAACACTACCAGGTACCTGTGACGTATCCGGCCTCCTTGGTTATTTTTCATTTTGGAGTCCCATGGTGCTGAACGGTCACTCCCATGAAAAGCTAATGCCACTAGAGGGTCCGAAGTGCATTGTCTACTTAGCCTGGTCCTGCACCCTAAGTATGCGCACTCTAACTTTCTTGCGGCTAAATACTGGAGGTCCGGAGTGTGCTACCTGCTTAGCCTGGTCTCGTATCTTAAGTATGCACACTCTACCTTTCCAATGTTGCGGCTGAGTACTGGGGGCCGTACGTCTCCCGAAAGACTAATGTCAGGGGAAGGTCAAAGTGTGCAGACTGCTTAGCCTGGTCTTGCACCCAAAGTCGTGCCCCACGACCCTAAGCCAGCACACTCTTCCTCTCCAGCACTATGGTTTAGTACCGGGGACTAAAAGGCACATGCTCTTGGACAAAGCAATAACCAAAATCCAGATACTGTCACCATGTTCACATAATTATGCTTAATTATTATGCATAGTATTCCCTTTTTCGCCCTGTTACATCTTTCTGTTTGCCCACAACAAAACTGGGGGCAGGAAGATTGTAAACAATGAGCACTATTACTCTTTTTGTTGCCACTCTTGTGTAGGACTTCACCCTTCGGGCTCTGCGGTCGGACCTCAAGTTTCGACAGCGACACCTCTCACGGGCGCCCGTCGTTGTCGTTCTTAGCGTCAATGATGGTGGCCCCACCTCTGGGATCGTCGCCTCCCCCGAGGAGGGCCCGGAGGCCACTGTCTATACCCTGCAGACTGGGTACCCCCGCATAAAAGGAAGACAAGACAACTCCGACAACCTGCAGCTCCGGACCTAGCCTCTCCGCTGAGGAGAGGTCCGGTGCTGCCACGTGTCCCGACGAAACAGGACCTAGTGCCACGTGTCCTGACGAAACCGGACCTAGCCTCCCCGGTGAGGAGAGGTCCGGTGCTGCCACGCGTCTCGAAGACTCCGGACCTAGCCTCCCCGCTGAGGAGAGGTTCGGTGCTGCCACACGTCTCAAAAACTCTGGACCTATCCTTCCTGCTAAGGAGAGGTCTGGTACTACCTCCGAACCTAGCTTCTCCGCCGAGGAGAGGTCCGATGCCGCCACCGCGCGTCCCGCAGCTCCGGAAGGCGAAGTGTACACTCAATACCGTATTAACACGCCATCAACACAACATTAATGTGTCATCAAGACACCTTGGTGCACCATGAAGACCCATTAAGACCCATTAACGTGTCATCAGGACATGTTAATGCACCATCAAGACCCATTAACGTGTCATCAAGGCACATTAATGCGCTTTCAAGGCTAATTAACCCGAGGCCACCTGTCGGGCCCCGGACATAATGTAAGTTATCGGCCTTCACCTATAAAAGGACTGGACAACCACGACAGAAGGGGACACTCTCATCTTGTTCATACGCATCTCATGCTCACCATGGGCTGAGTACGTGCAATACAACACAACCCCCCGTGGATGTAGAGTATTATGCCTCTCGGGAGCCTGAACCACGTAAAAAACCTCGTGTTCATCCTGCTCGTAGATCCAAGAAATTTGCCCCTCCAAAAAAGAACCTGCGAGGGCTGCTCACTACAGAAAACGCGATCATTTGCGATGGATAGTTTTATTTGCGACGGCGAGCCGTCACAAATAACTTAAATTGCGACGGCATGTCTGTGGCCATCGCAAATAAGAAGGCTATCGCAAATAAGGCCTAATTTGCGATGACTTTGTCGACAGCCGTCGCAAATAAGCTTTTATTTGTGACGGCCAACCCTAGGGCCGTCGCAAATCAAGTAGCTGTCGCAAATAAAACCTTATTTGCGACGGCTGCAAAAAGTACCATCGTAAATAAGTTAAATTGCGACGGCCATAAGATAAGGATTCCTGTAGTGGCTCCTTAGCAGGTCCGGGGGAAGTGTCGCAAAAACATCTTAGACATCTGAACTAACTAAACTTTTTCTTCAAAGAAGGTTACTATTGATAAAATCAAATCCATAATAATAGTGATATTATACCAAAGTTGTCGCAATATTTAAACTAGTTCTTCAATTCCAACTGAAACTTATTTACTAAATTATGCTAAAATTACAATTGCATAATTATGTGCTTTTTAATTATGATCAATCATATATATATATATATATATATATATATATATATATATATATATATATATATATATATATATATATATATATATATAAAGTGATGATGTCCTGTGTACTCCACCTTTCTGAAGTAAATATGCAAATACGATCCCCCCAAGAATGGTTCTAAACTAAAATATATGGAACTAGCAAATTTCACATACTTACAGCACCGATAGCAGCTCTACATAAAAATTAAGAAAAACTTTCAGCTTTATTTGGGCCTACCTAGTCACACGTAAATATAAATAAAAGTGAAGATATGGTGCTAACAATTGCGGATATACATATGGAAAACAAGACCGCAGTGATCTTACTACAAACCACCTTTTAGTCTACTGTTATCATAGGAACCAAATTAAAGATGTCTGAAAGAGACTCGGATGCATCAAATATTTATATGCATGTAAGTTTGCACCCAGTGCAACCATTGATTGATTATTTGGCTGCCAAGTGACCACATGCCCTAATATCTACTCCCTCCGTCTCTAAATACTTGTCGCTTTTTAGTTTATTTTTAAACTACAAAGCGACAAGTATTTAGGGACGGAAGGATTACATAATAACAAAAGGATGATAAAGCGATCTCAGTTGTATACACGATATGTCTTTGTCACTTTATTGATCAAGTTAACATAAATATTGCCAACATCTGTCGATGTTGACAAGGTACGGTACATTACATTTAATTTGCATGTATACACAAAGGTCAGCCCTAAGGTCAATTATTCAACTAAGAAGACAATTCGTAGTAATTTCGGTTCACTAACATCAGCGGAAGAAAACAGGAGCACAAGTTGTCGCCTAGCGCCTAGTTGAAGGTTGAATAAGCAAAGGACGATAAATTGAAATGAATATACGTACACAATAGCAATATACTCCCTCCGTCCCAGATGAAGTTTACTTCTAGAGTTCAAATCTCAGATCAGTGGGCATATAAAATTACTTCAACACCCTTAATTCAATGCCAGTTTCATTCAATGTCAGCTTCATTCAATACCAGCCAAAGTCAGAAACTTCTCCTGGCGCCATGACCTGCTCCCGCCAAATGAAATAATTCAGCTGACTAGAAAAGCTACACAATGGCACTTGAAATAGAAGGCGCTCAAATGAAAACTGTGATTTGAAACTTGCTATTTAAGACATGAGAAAAACCTATGATACACATCTCAGTTCACTTTTGACAAGTCTCTTCTTCACATCAGAATACACTATATTCCTCCCTTCTTCACACTGATGATTTTTGATCTCAACTCAGTACCACTAGATGAGGATCATAGACAACTCCTACTTGATCTAAATGAGGTACCAACTCCAGAAATTGGACAAGAACAAGTATCTACTGTAGAGATTGAGCAAGAGCAAATGTCTGCTGCAGAGACTAGAGAAGAACAAGTGTGTGCTGCAATCCATGAAGGTACTCATGCCTCTTGTGTCTTTTTTCTACAAACTGCAATCATAAAACAATTTTAGATGATGCTCTTTTTTATAGAATGATGATGCTCTGTTTTTATGTCAAAAATGATGATGCTTTGGTTTTATAGAATGTAAACTTTCAATTTGCAGTTGCAATTGAGATAAATGAATAGATTTGTCATAATTTTGATCTAAATATGGAGGATATAGATGATCCTGAAAATGAATCCTTGCAACACAATGCACATCAAGTAGATACTGACCTGCAGGATTGTGATGTCTATGGTGGCAATGTTCATGTTGTGTTCAATGATGACCTGGATGACTCAAGTGAAGAAGATATGCCAGCACCTGAAAATGGGTATATGAAGTACAAAAATATGACTGAAAAACAGAGGATAGATATATATGAAGCATTGCTCACCCATAGCAATAATGGAAAGTTGAAAAAAAAAAACTCCACAACTCTAGTTGCTCAAATGTTCAATGCAAAGAAATACAATGTCCAAGCTGTGTGGCGTAGAGCAAAGCAGTGTCAAGCAATGGGAATACCTGTAGATGTCAAATCAAAGAAAACCGGTTGCAAGCCAACTACAGTTGACCTATCACAGATTGGTAACATTCCTTTACATAGAAGAATTACAATACGAGCACTAGCGGAACGATTAAGTGTTAAGAAAAGTAGTCTTCACATGTGCTTCAAAAAAGGCATGTTAAGACGTCACTCGAACTCACTTAAGCCATTTCTGAAAGAAGAAAACAAAAATACCAGATTGCGGTTCTGTGTTTCTATGTTAAATCAGCTAACTTTGCAAAATGAACCTACATTTGTTGATATGTGCAACATTATTCACATAGACGAGAAATGGTTCAATGCTACAAAAAAGTGTAGAACTTTTTATATGCTTCCAGAGGAAGAAGATCCACACAGAACTATACAAAATAAGAACTCCATTGACAAGGTGATGGTTCTGGCAGCTGTTGCAAGACCACTATTTGATGAATACAATGACTGCATTTTTGATGGCAAGATAGGAGTATGGCCGTTTATTAGAAAGGTGCAGTCCAATCTTTTAGTTCTGTTATACAATTATTTATTTTATTTCTATGTTCTAACATGATTTTTGTACTAGGAGCCAGCACAACGAAGCAGCCAAAATCGAGTCAGAGGAACTCTAGTGACTAAGTCTATCATTGTTAATAGGGACACCATGAGATCATTTTTAATTGCAAAAGTTCTACCAGCTATTAGAGCACGTTGGCCTCAAGAGCATGCTAGAAACACTATATGGATTCAACAGGACAATGCAAGAACACATGTTTTGTGTGATGATGAGCAATTTGCCCATGCTGTAGCCCAAACAGGGCTTGATATCGGATTGATGAACCAACCCCCAAATTCTCCTGATATGAATGTATTAGACCTTGGATTTTTTGCTTCACTTCAGTCATTTACATATAAGAGGATTTCTAAGAATATTGATGATCTAATTGATAATATTCATAAGGAGTATGATGAGTACGACGCAAACAAACTAAACATGGTGTTTCTTACACTACAAAGTTGCTTGATTGAGGTTATGAAGATTGGTGGAGGCAATCGGTATAAGATCCCACACATGAACAAAGCAAGGCTACAACAGTTAGGCAATCTTCCAAAAACTCTTACTTGTGATCTTGAATTATATGAATGTGCAGTTCAATTATTAGCTGGTTAGATCCTAAGGTTTGTAAGCAAGCAAGGTGCCATCTACGAAGGAAGATATATTTTGTAAGAAAATGACAACATTCATTTGTATGGCATCATATTTTGTAAGAAAAGGTTGCACGCTTCAGATTTATATTTACAGTACAAAGTAGTACTAAATCCTCAATAGTCGCAGATGAACATAATAATAGCACTATTAGCTATTCATCATCAGATTGAGGGCATTAATCTAAATTACTTGTACTGCTATTATCTATTCATCACCAGATGGAGGTAGGTCAAAATACATAGGCAAATATATCTTAAGCATACTGACTAATGCTTCACGGTCAATGTGCTTCAAATCGTCGCTTGAGCATTGCTGGTCCTGGATAGTGGTGTTGTCCACCTCGCTGGTATCGACGATTTGTTTCTTCTGGCCGACAGTGACCTCCACCTCTCCATCCATGTCCTCCATTTCATCTTCCTCCTCCGAATCTGGAACATACGGGTCACCATGTTTGTTGAAGTGTACGCGAACCCAACGCTCGTTGGCATGAATCCAACCGTGTTGACCTCTGGTCCTCACAGTACGGAAAGTTTGTTTCTAAATCTCGTTCACGCAGCCTCCTGATGTTCCATGATGGTCCTCCTTTGATTTGAAATCCAGATCGAGGTTGAGGTCGGGAGAGCACGTATCTTCGTCACCGCGCATCCGGTGTGGCTCCTCTGATTTGAGATCCAGATCGAGGTTGAGGTCGCAACGGGGAGAGCGCGTACCTTCGTCACCGCCCATCTGGTGTCGCTCCTCTTGATCCGGCAAGCAGTGGTCCTCATCGGACTCCCCGCTACGACCATGGCGTTGCTCCTCCCGCTGTGGAAATATGCAGTCCTCCTCAGAGCCCCCACTACGGTGGCCTCCAAATGCTTTGTGGTGGCTGCTGCTTTCGTGGTCCATAGTTGAGCAGGGGATCTGAGTTTGGGAGTGGAATGCGATGGGAGGATGGAGAATGAGGACTGCTGCTGGGATGGAGGATGGAGGATACGATGGAAATGAGGAGGAAAGGGGAGGATGGACGGGTTGGAGTAAATGACATTAAAGATAGCAGTGAATATGGCAGTGCAAAAGTTGACTGTGACCATACGCTAGAAATCAACATAAGCTGGGACAAATTTTTTGGGCTACAAATCAACTTCACCTGGGACGGAGGGAGTAGCATATATATCATTGGATCACCATCAACGGTTTAGACCAACAAAATCAAAGGGTATACTTCCTCTAGATTCTTTTCTAGATTCTTTTAATTGACGTTAGGACAAGAAACTTAGCTCATTTTTAATTCAAATCTTTTTCTGAAACGTCAATTAAAAAGGTAAGAAGGGAGTAAATTAAAAGAATTTCGACCAGACATGTTTCGGGGTAGAGTCAATAGGTTGTTGGCTGACTGTCTTAATTTCTTGTAGTGTGCCTATGATAATTTCTTTTTTTTTCCCACAACTACAATGCATAGGAGAAATGCTGATGTGTTTTATCGCCTACATTTTCCTTTCTCTTGTGCATGCAGTGGCGGTCATCAGTGCGGGCCTGTTGCGTTGGTTGCGCGTGCGAGCGTGCGTGCGGCAGCTTCAGCCTCTGCTCGATCTGCGCCTGCGCGCGCACGTGTGGCTCGGCATCTGCGCGTACATGTGAGCGCGCGTGCGAGCGGGGGCACGGAACGATGTCGCATGCCTGGACGTGTCGGCCACGAGGGTGCCCACTAGTACGTCTCCTTCCTCGGGACTCTCTCAGCTCCCCCGCAGATCCCGGCCGGGCGCACTGCACCTCCTGCAGATCGAGAGACCTACCCGGCATCTAATATCGTTACAGGTCAAATCCAACACACAGCTGTTACTCCTTATCTTACACTACATAACAAACTCAAGTTAGTCGGTTGTCAACAAGGAACTAGTCAGATCGAAAATCAAACGGACTGTTAGCTGTGAGACGACTGCAATTGAAACAAAATGGTATCTAGTCGGTCAGGGCCGGCTCTACGTTTTAGAGGGCCCTAGGGCGAAATCAAGAGTATGGGCCTTCAAACTACGTATTTGTTTTTTTATAATGAGATCAAGCCCGAGTGAAACTACATATATGTAATTGTATACATGTCTAATTTTAATTATAAAATAACTGACTATATATATTTTTAGTTTGAAACATCTAATAAAAGATATGAAATGCTTGATTAATATTATATTTTGATATAAAAACGAAAATTATATAAAAAATAAAAGTATGCTAGAATAAATACTCTCTCCATCCCAAAATACTTGTCACTCTCGAGCGACAAGTAATTTGAGATAGAGGAAGTATATGATTACCTCAATATTTTATATGTTTAAGTGCTTCACACAAAAAAATTCGGCATTTCTAGATGCAAAATTATGCAACTTCTCTTGTTTTTTGTTGCACCACCGCTGTTACAAATAAGAGACCTCGCTTGCTTTGCTGAGATCACGATAGTGGCTCAGGCTCACCGGTCACCGCTCATGAGATTTAATTGACAAACAAGAATGAGGCGACGGCTGGTAGTGATAGTTTTTTTTAGCTTTACTCTTGTCGAACTGCAGTGGGAAGCACGCAAAGGAAACAACAATTTACCACAGGTGGGCTGGGCCAGGCTTCGCTGTACTGGCCCCTGGCTGTACTTCTTCGTACTGCCGCGTATATCATACTGTGTATGATCTATTTATACTTCTAAGTGAAAGTTTTTAAATCCAACAGTACATATATATACAATATACAATAACTATGGGCCCCCTTCCGACCTGGGCCCTAGGCGGTCGCCCCTCCCGCCTAGGCCCAGAGCCGGCCCTGTAGTCGGTTAAACAAAATGGTATCTGGTCACATAAACTAATAAGTTGTCGGTTTGAGTATAAATTGTCTACGAAATGAGCAAAACCGTCGGTTCAAAATCCGCGAGCCTTAGTTAGTTTATAGTGGATGTCTGTTTAGTCAGCAACCGACAACACAATTAGATTATATATCGTCACGAAATATCGCCTCACTTGTTTTAGTTTGTATAATTAAGACCGTATGTTGCATTATTATTCGATTGCTTTCTTTGCTTACTAAGTCATAGGCATGTAATTTTTTGTGTACTGAGGTTCTTGTAGAGCAAGAATCACCTCTTTTTTTTTAAAAAAAAATTGTGTTGATCACTAAACTTCAAATCTAAGCTGAATAATCTCGACAAGGATTGTGTGCACTTCGCGATGAAGGAGGAATATGACCTAGGTATGCACCACTACAAGACATGAGATATGACAAGCATGATTGTTTGCACAGGAATAATATATGTATGTGCTAGCTTCAGGCAAAGATTACATATTTTGGTTTTTTTGTACATCTTATCTTTTCTTTGCGCAGTTTTGTGGGTAAATTCTTCTTTCTTAAATCATTCTTAGAGATGCAGGTAAAAAGAAGTGTGTGTGTTATCAGAATTTATTCCCTTCATCCCAAAATACTTGTTAGGACCAGAACTTTAGTTCATTTTGAACTATTTTTTTCGTCCTGAGTGACAGTATTTTGGGAGATGGAGGGAGTAGCTCACAATACTTTGGGTAATACAATGTGAGTCCTAGTGCTATGTATTATAGACACTATATTCGGAAGAACATGTGAACTACTAGCAAGGTTATTTTCTCAACTGTGCTCTAATATAGCTAAATTTCATCAGAAATGTACTTCCTGGTGGACATTATAATTCTTGTTAATAATAAGGCTTCAGGTCATCATTTTTATGAAAATAAATAAAAGATAAATAAAAAATTCTCTGTGGAATTACTATTTGGGTTACATTTGGTAAAAAAACTTTTTATTTGGATCTATTTATTTATTTTACAAACCATGATATGAATAACCATAAAACTACTATAAAAGATCAGTTCATAAATAAACATGACAAGTATAAGAAATTAAATAAATATATGTGGAATGTGAAATCTAAAAATATACAAATATAGTAAAAATGTGTAAAATAAGGGGAGATATCATATATACGAGAGGGGAGTCCGGCCTTGTACTAGCTGAAAATTAAGCGTGCAGCACATTCAATGTCAGTTTGGGTTAGTTAATTAAGTTAACTACAACTCAAGCACATTTCCCTAGATCCGATCTGGCTTGCTCTGATAGCCAACTACCGTGTGCCAAGTCACCGTGGAGCCCACATGGGTTGTCCCCTTCACCACGCTGTCCATCAACCTCTGAAACTCGATAGTCGGTTGTCACCACACCCGTTAGCTAGCTCTTCACACATACGAGTCACATGCCTGTGATAAGAATATGAAGAAGGTTTCAAAAGTGATAGTACCACCATGGCATGTGTTGTTAAACACTCCTATATATGCTTCTATGAAAAAATTGTAATACACGCGTGAACTCTAATTGAGTTCATATTTCAGGCCTTTTCTGGTGCCCTAGAGTGACCAGGAGACACGCTCAAACTGCTGTACAGGAAACACGCCACTACAGGAATCCCGATGATTTGCGACGGTCAAGGCTGTCGCAAATAAGGTAAATGCCGTTGCAAATAAGCCATTTGCGACGGCTTTGCTTATTTGCGACGGTTTCTAGCCGTCGCAAATTACTCGTCGCAATTAAGCTTATTTGCGACGACCACCGTCGTAAATAAATCTATTTGCGACGGCTTACAGCGGTCGTCGCAAGTTATTACCCGAGGGCAGGTGGGCTCCGCACCAGTATTTGCGACGGCCAGACCGTCGCAAATAAGTTCAGCCGGCAGGCCCTACGTGTCCCCCTTCGGGACCCATGTGGATATTTGCGACGGCCTGGCCGTCGCAAATAAGCGTTAATTGCGACGGTCAGACCATCACAAATAGCAGAGGCTTAATTGCGACGGCCTGGGTCATTATTTGTGATGGTACTGTATAAAAACCCGTCGCAAATAAGGTTTTTTTATTTTTTTATAAAAAAAAAGAAAATACTACCCGGCTCGTTAGCCAGAATCACACAATAGACAATATATAACAAACAGTCACATAAACATCATAACAGTATCAAAACACATCACAACACATCGTCAAAACATGGCATAACCATAAACAAACCAAACAAGGGCTCACTCGCCCGTATGACCTCCATAGCCACCCCCGTAGCCACCTCCAAAGTCGAAGTCGTCGTCGCGCCTCATTCCAGGTGGCGGTAGCGACGGCGACGGAGTTTGTGCAGCCGTCGCAGATCCCTGCAATTAGTGAAATTTAGAGTTAGGATATAAATGCATCAACATCTCTCCCTCTCTCTCCCTCTATCTCCATCTAGATCCCCTCTCTTCCTCTCTTCTTTCATTTCTCTCTCTCTATCTCTCTATTGCTATCATTTCCCTCTATCTTCTGTCTCTATCTCAATTTACATCTCCCTTTCTCTCTCTCCCTCTCCTTCTATCTCTAATATCCCTCTCTCTCGTCATTCCTCTCTCACTCTATCTAACTATCTCTCACTCTTTCTTCTATCTCTCTTTCTTCCATCTCAATCCTTTTCTTCTATCTAACTATCTCCTCTCTCTTCTATTTCAATCCTTTTTCTCTATATCCCTCCCCCTTCTAACTTCATCTCTCACTCTATCTATCTTTTAT
The DNA here is from genome assembly GCA_036927565.1 of Tuctoria greenei. Classification (NCBI taxonomy): domain Eukaryota; kingdom Viridiplantae; phylum Streptophyta; class Magnoliopsida; order Poales; family Poaceae; genus Tuctoria; species Tuctoria greenei. The sequence goes on along the minus strand of JAYESD010000008.1, from coordinate 33,423,701 downwards.
TGTCACTCCATTTCCTCGCTTTATTTTGGTTAAGTTGAGTTAAAACTAGAATTGTTAAGTTGACATAGAAAATTACCTGACCTGCAGAAGAAGGATCGTCTGGAAGGACCGGTGGTAGTGGCGGTAGCTGAATCCTCAGACCTTGCGCCCGAGCCATGGCCTGTCATTACAAACATTAAATGTTACCTATTAGTAAGTCATTTACGCTGAATTAATGAGAACTTTAGTTTTTATTTTGTTACCTCCATTGCTTCCCGCATCTGCGCCAACACTACTGCCTGGGTTTGGATCGTGGCCTCCATCGCGATCCTTTGGCGTTCCGCCTCCTCCTGTCGTCTGAAGTTCTCTTATACATTTTGTTAGAGGGATTGCATCTCAATGTCCCTCTGTGAGACATGACGACCTGTCATGCCCATCGAAGAAGCCTGCGTAGAGCTGCCTCTCGCAGGTCTCCCCGCCCTCGAGTCGACAACTCCGTCGAATATGGCGAGCCTATAAAAACGAGAGTAGTAATATCAAATTGAAATATCTTGAATACTTTGAATTGAAAATTATAAAATGACTTATAAACTCACCTTCCATGTGCTTTTCCACCTCCACTTGCATACGCGGCTTGAGGATCGATTGGTTCACGTTCCCAATCGAAATCTTCGTCGTGTATCTTCCTAGCCTCCTCCACGTACTTAGCCTGCAAAACAAGGAAATCGTGTAAGTTCAACAATACATATAGTTATATTTAATATGAATGATTTCTAAACTTACCAATCGCTCAGCTGCAGCCTGACCGCACCCCTGAGGCTGAGAAGGGTCCCTGTGACCTCTCTTCCAAATCTCAGTAGGGGTCCCTGTCAATACGTGTTAGTACGAACAATATATTATGAATATATAAACATAAGTTACATACACTTACCATGCGTTTTGCTAAACGCAAGTGGTTATCTTGGTCGTGTCTGCTCTTCCCCTCGACCCCTCTGCACTCTCGAGCCTTCCCGGACTTATCTTTAAACTCATCACTAGCCCAGTGGTGACAAAGTGCCCGAAATGCATCGGTCCGACACTGCAACCAGCTCACGTGGCCCTGCACATAGTTGGAAGTCGTTAAAAATACCATCGAGGAAATTATCAAAAAAAAATACTTACTACACCCGTACCTGTGCGTACTACTCCTCCGAAATGGGTAATACATTGCTATAGGTTATGTTGCTCATTTTCATTTTGAAGTCATTTAAGAGAGAGGAAAGAACTAGAGAAAGAGTGAGAGGAAAGTTTGTCTTAGATGACAATTCCACAACCATTTTCACCGTCCACGCAATCGTGGGTCATTGACATCCTTACCAACCCGTTCGCTTCCGTGTCAACTTGACACATACGGTACCACTACAATGGTCTACACGGCACGATCACACTTATTGTGTGTCGTGTCCTTCCGGGTTGTTCCGAGCCGACCCAAGACCCCTTTGTTTAAATATATTAAGTGGTCACTCAAAAACATTGAATATCAATACACGGGTGTCGCAAATATCATATAAATACACTACAATCCAAACATACACTAAACAGAATAGAAATTCAGGACGACAGACAAAGTCATAGAGTTACAAATATTGAAAACATTGCAACTAAGTAATAATTCGCATAACAATTAATCATCAAGAACAATTAACAACTAATCATAAGAATAATTAACGACTAATAATTCCATAACAAATAATCATCAAGAACAATTAACAACTAATCATAAGAACAATTAACAACTACTCATAAGAACAATTAACAACTAATAATTCACATAACAATTAATAATCCACATAACAACTAATCATAAGAACTAAATATAAGAACAATTAACAAGTAACATACGTACGGCGCGACGTCGGAGGTGTTGGAGGAGACCGGCGGCGCTGCTGTCCGAAGCCGGGGGTGGCGGGGGGCGCGGCGACGTCGAGCGCGGGGGAGCCGAGGGCGCAGAGGCCGCGGTGAGGGTGCCCGGGCGGTGTTGTCCGCGCAGGGGCATCGGGGGCGGGGGCGCCGCAGGGGCAGGGCCACTCGGGGCGGTGCTGGGGGCGGTAAGGGCGCCGCTGCAAGGGGCGGGGCCGGGGGCGCAACGGACCGACGGCCGGAGGGGGCGGTGCCTCGGGCGAGGGCGCGACCGGAGGGGCGGCGCTGCGGGGGCGGGGCCGGCGGCGTGAGGGGGCGGCGCCGCGCGCGGGGCGAGGGCGCGGCTAGCTGGAGGGGGCGGCGCCGCGGGGGTGGGGCCGGGGACGGTGGGGCCACGGCATGCCGGCAGCGGGAGCGGGGGCGGCGGCGGGGTGGCGACGGCGGGCCGGCGTCGGGAGCGCAGCAGGGCGGCGGGGACGCGGCAGGCGGCGGGGGCTCGGTGTGGAGGTGAATGAACCGTCGGGGTCGCGTCGACCGATAATAGCCATTTTTGCGACGACATCCTTAATTGTGATGGTCTTAACTTATGGCCGTCACAATTAACGTTATTTGCAACGGTCTATTTCGCAGCCGTCGCAAATAAGTATTTATTTGCGACAAGTTTCTTATTTGCGACAGCCTTAGGGTTGGCCGTCGCAAATAAGAGATTATTTGCGACGGCCCTAGTGTTGGCCGTTGCAAATTAGTACTTATTTACGACGGCCATATTATTTTCGACGGCCACCGACATGCCGTCGCAATTTAACCTATTTGCGATGGCTGACCGTTGTAAATAAATCCAGCCGTTACAAATGATCGTGTTTCCAGTTCCTGTAGTGCGCTGGCTAGCTAAGTCGCCGGCGGCCAGCCGGCCGGTAGATATATAACCAGAAGCTTCTGAAATGCCTCGAGGTACACACCTGCCACGTGGGACTGCACGACGGAGACACCGGTGGTTGCGAGATGGCGAGTCAATTCGGACGACAACGCCATCGCTGGCATACAATATGCGCTGCACATTTCATGATCGACGCCAACGTGGCGCCTACGATGGAGTCAGCATCAGCAACTTGTGCATCAGCTGCTTTTGTCTTTTCGATCCTCAAGTGCTGCTTGCTTTAATTTGGCGACCCCGTCGCTCTCTACAAAGAAGAACAAGAAGCTAAGATCGAGGAACATATTGGAATTTACCATTCTTTTTCTTATTAGGGCCACTTTTGGTTTGGTTAATATATTCCCATGAACGCATGCATGCATCATCCATGTACTTCTTCTGGTCATTCTTTAATTACCCTGGTACGGTAAAATTCAGTTACTTTCTTCTCAACAGATTTCTTTACTGAAGAGCACATTGAATATGCATGCTCTTATGTATTATGACTTGACTAGCGGCTGCGTTTTTATATCAGGCTGAAGATGCAATTTTAATAATGTCATATACATGTAGACATGCATTATCATATTCTTTTTCCGAAAGCCCACATGCAGTATCATATAACCCTGGGGAACTATTAATAATGTGGCACTTAACTACTTTAGTTTAAGCTGTTTCTCCAATGGAGTGTGTCCAGGACAAGTTTGTTCTTTTCACCACATTTGTTTAGTGCAAACGTGTAATGTCACAGATTGCACGCGCCTAAGTTTATTGGATATGATTATTCGAACATATCTAGCTATCAGTATATGTGCATGTGCTCAAGTTCCAAAAAATCATTGATCTTGTCAAATTCTTGTGATCAGCATCTGGATAATGTTACTTCCAAGTAAGCCAAGATTCGAATCTGCAAAGTGAATATTTGCAAAGATTTTCCTCCGACTAAACATTTTGACACTAACAACGATGCCGTTTAATTTATGTGTTGCGCCAACATGTTTGATAATCTTTACTGCGCACCTCCCTGAAATAGTCTCCAGTTTAATAAGAGACCATTCACTACGCAGAGCACTTGCAACAAGACAAAGTGTTCAGCTGTTGGATTCAAGTCCTCAGTGCAATGGCTCAGAGACGGGCCAATATGCGTAGGCATTGCTATGAAACTGCGTTCAAGACAACGGAACAAGCTACATGTTCTACCACGTTTGCATACCAATATAGGTCTTGCGAAGTGCTAAAAGCATGCATACGACAAGAAACAACAGATTCATAGCAACATAGTATTTCGACCACATGCTGTTGAGACCAGGTTTTGCAATGCCATCTAGAACTTCTAGTCTGGGTAAAGCTTCCATCGACGAAACCAAAGAGTACACGAGCGCCTCATTTCCTACTCATTCTCATATATCCAATCACCATAGATTCTGCTGATCTTGTCAGGACCCTTCCATTTCTGAATGGGCCTTTGCACTTGGCCAGACCTCTGGCTAACAAGGGTTGAACGCTGCGACTGGATACCAAGATGGTACACATCTGCATGAGGGGGAATAACGTTGGATGCAGCAGCAGCATCTGCCGGTGCTTTTGAAGATCCAGCAGCCTGCTCAGCGTTGCTGTCAAGGTCAACAAGCCCCCCACCATAATTGTGGAGCTCTGTAATAAAGTCCAAAACATATTTAGACTAAGTTCGTCAAGGTAATTGAACTCAAATTGGAAACAATCTTTCATGAACAGGATTGAAATACAACAAGTTTAAAAATAAGAAAACAAGGGGAACTTGTACTGCATCCATTGAAACCAAGTTGCCGTCTGTTAGGAAAATATAGTTAACTAACTACTGGTAAATTCATTGCGACCAGCCAACAAACATTATTTACTTTCTGAGAAATTATCAGCTCGGACAGAAATGAAAAGAAAAATATTTCATGCTTCGAATTTGCAATAGCTAGAAATTTCAGATTGACATAGCTGACCCTCAGCAGAGACACAAGCCCTTAAACACCAGGGTAGGTGAGTACGAGATGGTCTTGGACTTGCATCCTATACCACATAATATGAGTTGGCTTATGTTGAGTGAACCTAAGATTGAAATTTGACAGACTATGGCCAAAACTTATACGAAGGTTGTGATTGTTATACTGCAACATATCAACATCAAGGTTAATTAGAAGTTTCGTTGGAGAACCTACAATCTGTATGTACCATCCCCATCACAATAATGTGGTCATATGTTGAAGGCATAAAAATGTGCAAGTGCAACACTGCCTCAATAAAGAGGAATAACAATGTTTGCAAGAAATGGTTCAGAGTAAAATAACCGGCACTGTACCACTCATTTATCATGGACAACACATAGACCCAACAGATTCTTTCTCCTAGTGGTGAGTGGCGTTAAAGAAAGTCCAACTTGACTCGTAAAGGGCTAATAAATAAATCAACAAAACATGATTCAAAATTAGAGCTATGATGTTACTTTTACCAACAGTAAAAGAACACTTAAAATCACATCCATCAGATAACTAGATATGCAAGTCCAGAATTGGAATCATCACAATTCACAAGGCACGGGAAATGATTCTATTTCAAAATTAATATCCGAAACAGGGTCACAAATTAAATGGTGATGGCATAACATTATGGGGTCCAATATATAAGATATGCTAACCAACTATGTATAACACATAGATTACTTTAGTAAAAATGTGTTCTTTTAAGCAAATAATGGTTCTTGGGCAGCTATAAATGCAAGAAACGTATAAAAGTTCAGGGATTACAGGGGAATACCAGTGCCAAACTCACCTGCAGCTCCATGAGCAAAGTGACACTTGCTTCCGAATGGGCAATACCCAGTCATCTCCCACTTGTTACAAATCCTAGTCTTCCAGTTGGACGGCTTCTGCATCTGCACTCCATTGGGGGAGGCAGCATTGTAGCTTCCACCACCAACCGACGGCGAAAGGCTGATCGCCACGCTCTCCCGAGCCTTGGACTGCTCGTCGTGCAGGAATGTGCAGGCGTCGCCGTAGGGGCACCCCTCTTCGGTGTAGAACTTCTTGCAGTGTCGGCCCTTGTACGCCCTCCCCCCCTGCGTGCTGCCGCCACCCCCGTCCCCGTTTGCCACGACGCTGGCCGAGGTTATGATGGGGATCTGGTGCTCCTCCCGGTGCTGCTCGGTGGCCTCCTCGTGCGCCGCGGCAACAATCTCCTGCCAGTTGGGCGGCGGCTTGCGGAGCTCCTCCATGCCGTGCGCGAAGTTGCAGTTGGTGACGTAGGGGCAGGTCCCGGCGCGGAACTTGCAGCAGAGCTTGGTTTTGAAGAACATCTTGCCGATGGCGCGCGACTTGCTCGTGCCGCCGTCGCCGGACGACCCCCCACCGCTGCGCGGCCTCTTACCCGACGGCGGCGGCTGCTCGCTCCCCGACCTGGAGGAAGGGTTCCTGTCCCCGCCGCCGGACCCCGGGTCCGCGCTCCACTGGCGGTAGTCGTCCTCGGTGGCCCAGATGCCAGCGTCCGCGCCCGCGGGCGGCGCCGCGTTGGCCCAGCCGTCCGGGCCGGCGGCGTCCGGGATGATGTGGATGGCGTTGCTGTAGTCCATCGTTGTCCCCAAAGAGCACAGTTTCGGGCCCCAAACCCCGGCCTACCCTCCGATCCTGCACGTGTTCCGGATGAGGATGAGGAGGAGGAGGAGAACCTGATCGAACCATGGATAGGTAGGATAATTCCGGTCAGCCACGCCGCCGCAGCTCGCAAATCCGCAATAACCTAAATGGATTGGAAAGAAAGGGAGGGATTGGGTTTGGTTGCTAACCACGAAAGGGGTGGAGCGTACTTGCCCTGTCGAAGTGCGCCGGCGCCGGCGCCGGCTTGCTCGCTCGGCGGTCGTGTCACCGCCGCATCACCCGCCTACGCCGTCGCCCGCGGAACCACAACGACGGCAGCGCTGCTAAAGTGGACTGACTCAGGATTCCTCGTTTCTGTTTTAGCCTTTTAGGTCAGACCTTGGCCCGTGGGCCACATTACAGCCCAGCTACGAGAAAACATCGTGCCTCAATTCGCCCATCTTCGTTGGATTTTTTTAAATAATAGAGTACTCTCTCATTTCTAAAAAATTATCACATTTGTTTTAAAAATGAACTAAAGGTGGCAATTTTTTGAGAAAGTAGGGAGTGCTGCCTTTGTCCCCAAATTATATTTGTCACCAGGTGAAGTATTTAAAGACGGGAGAAATAGTATATTTTAATACATAAATTTTTGAAATAGATGGTTTTTCACAAAATTATAAAAATAGGCACAAACCGGGGCGAAATGCATTGTACCGATGAATCATTCATGTGACTTTTTTTAATTTTTACGCCGCAGTTGATAGTGTAGGAATCGCTACCTGAGAAGACGGTTTTGATGTACAATGCCCACAAAAATATCAACTGAAATTTAGAAAAAAAAATAAGAAGAGAATTTCAGATATTACAGATATTCATCACATATTTTTACATGACAATACTATAAAAAAAACATTATTACTGCTACTGGGCCATGTCTGCTAAAGAAATTTCATCTCATAATCAATTTTCAAGGTGCTGGGCTGCTATTGGGCCATATCTGCTGGGCTGGGAGGCTCCTAGAGTGATGTACCTTAAATCAATTAATTTTATTACTGTTGCTGGGCTGTTTGACGGTTCTCGGGCTAGGCACGATGTGAAGGAGGCTCCTCATGCCTCAAGTCGTGTCTGGGTTGCATTTTTTCAAGGTGCTATTGGGTCATGTCTGCTACTGGGTCATGTCTGCTAAAGAAATTTCATCTCATAATCAATTTTCAAGGTGTTGGGCTGCTACTGGGCCATATCTGCTGGGTTGGGAGGCTGCTAGAGTGATGTACCTTAAATCAATTATTTTTATTACTGTTGTTGGGCTGTTTGACCGTTCTCGGGCTAGGCACGATCTGAAGGAGGCTCCTCATGCCTCAAGTCGTGTCTGGGTTGCATTTTTTCGACCGCTGGTCCATCGTGCTTTCGAGGTATAGGCTGTTTCGGACCGAAGCACAAATGGGTTGTGCTGGCCCGATTTCCCAGCTCTAGCCCACGCAAGACTTTCTGTTTGGATTAACTGTGTCTTTGTGGGCTGTTCAATTACACGCGCATGATTGGTTAGCGAGTACCTAAATCGACAACTTCAACGAACTAACGATGATGAACCGGCACAACGGTTCAAGCTGGTCACCACATTCGATTCTTAACACCACGAGCTAGACATAAACCATCAGATAGGCATTCCAACAAGTGTATCCGTTGGGGAACCCATAGCACCTGCATTTTTTTGTGTACCCAATCAATTTCAATTGCATCGCTACACAACACATCCCTGCAAATGTTAAAATCCAAGATTTACAACGTCAAAAGCCATGAATGATACTGAAACTAAAGCAAATGCCATGCAAAATGTAGAATGAGGAATCAAGAGCTCGCGGGCGGGTCCAACAGAGCGGAGCATGATACTTGATCATGCTCTTCACCACGAATTTTAATGCAACACATAACCAGTTCAGTAAATAAAGTTCAAGCTTTAGGAGAACAGAACCTAAACCACATTGAAAGTCGCCTAGAGGGGGGCTGAATAGGTAATAATCCCTGAAATGACTTAATCAAATGAGATTAAATTTCTGAGGTCGGACTTGTCTGGACAAGGTTGGACTAGTCCGCTCAACACAGGGTAAAAACCTAAAAATTTGGTTTCTACAAGTTATTTGCGGAATTTAAGTTCACCAAAGAGATAGGCAATAAGTGGTTAACTAGTACAATTCAGATTGTGAAGTTAAAGCACTTAGATCACAAGTTTTTAACAATCATCAAAGTGAAAAGCAATATGAGCAATATGAACCCTAATAGCAATACTAGTGATCATAAAAAGTAAAAGACAAGTAAGACAAGATTTATCCCATGGTTCAGCTCCACGAAGAAGCCTACATCCACGTTGAGAAGTCCACACAAGGACCGAGTCTCATTTGACCCTTCTCTCACCAAGCCACCACAATGGCTGGCTTGATTTCCACTATATCAATGGGTAATCACCAAGTTTGATGGGGCTACTCAAAAGTTGAGGCTCCCACGAATCAATACAATGAGGAGCACACGAAGCTCAACTCACACAAGCCACAAAACACAATATAATTTGCAAGAGATCAAACCGAGAGCTAAAGCGCGATGATCTTCCTTTACTCTCCTCCCCAAACTCTAATTTCTTCAAGATTTGATCTTAAAGGGTTAGTAGGACGAGTAGAAGGCTTTGTAAGGCTCTAGGATGTTTGTGGCGGCGCTAGGGTTCAAGTCATCTTCAAATGAGGCCAGGGGTCCCCTTTTTATAGGGGTCCCGAGCCCCTTCTGCTGACCTCAGCACAAGGGCGAACTAGTCCGGCCTCTGTCCCCAGACTAGTCTAGCCCTATGGGACCACTAACCTCTGGTCAGATCCCGACAACTGCCACACTGAGCGACGATCGTCACGCTACCCGCCAAATTTCCAAATTCAAACGGTCACTAAACAACGGACTAGTTCGGTCCACAACGGACTAGTCCGAAGTAGGATAGAAGGGTTTAGTCCGGCTCAAAATGGACTCATCTATGTAGGCCCGGACTAGTCCGGCCACAGGGGGTGGACTTGTCCGGCCCTCTAGGATTTCTCTCGGTTAATCTCACAAAGTCTCAAACGGACTAGTCCGTACCCAAATGGACAAGTCCAAACTTTTCCAGTGAGCTTTGGTCCGTCCAAAGACGGACAAGTCCGGTATTCTAGGACTTAACTCCAAATTCACTAAGAAACACTCCAGAGACGTTTGATCTGTCTCAAAACGGACTTATCTAGCTGGCCTGGACTAGTCCGGCCTCCTAGGCTTTTTCTTTATTTTGTCTTCTCACTTAGGTTTTTCTCTAAACCACCACTTTGAGCCCTCTAGAATGATCTCATTGCACATGATACATCCACCCTCTCACATGACACGGCTCATATAAGCTCAACACCATAGAAACCCTAATCTTTACGCTTGAGTCTTTGACGCCCGTTTTATCCTTTTCTTTTTTGAGAGTTTCATCTCATTTCAATCATTGTACTTGTGCTTAAGATCAAGTTAGCTCATTAGACACCTAATTGTCGTCATTAATCATCCAAAACCCACGGGGATGCCTAGATGCACTTTCAATCTCCCCCTTTTTGGTGATTGATGACAACACATTAAGACTTCGACAAAAAGGATAATAATCTGTTTTTCATAACATGTATTTGTATGAGTGACTCCCCCTCAATATATGCATCATGAGTAAGAGATATTGAGAGAGTTCTCATACATATACACGTTATGGTGGGGTGCCTAAGTGATGTGTTCATAAAGTGTGATAAGACAACGATTATGCAAGATAGACATGCAAATGAGGCAACACATCACAAATTTAGACAGGATACATGAATACATAGATTAAGTCTTACAATACAACTTGAAATGAGAGTTTAAAACATAAGTCCTTAATAGATCAAATACTCCTCCATACCATTTCTCCCAACAAATTCTCCCTAGTCTCTCCCCTCTAATCTACTCTCCCCTCTAATCTCCCTCCCCTTTGGCATCAAGACACCAAAAAGGAAAAGAGAAAGAAAAAGAAAGGAAAAATAAAAGTCCTAAAAGCTACTTTTCATCATCATCGTCGTCGTCATCGTCGTCGCCTTGGTGCCTGCTGTCACTTTCCGTGGCCTCCGGATCAATGTAAGCGTCATTATCGGACGGGACCGCGGTGGAGGTGCCAGCTTCACCGAATTGAGCAAGCTCATCGGCGGTGAACTCCGGGAATGGTGTGATCTCCCCATCACTCTCCTCGATAGGAGATATGGGGATGTCCATCTTATCGTACACCGCCTTGAGATACTTCTCTTGGCGACGCTCCATGCGACGTTGCCGAACTTCTGACTTCCGGCAAGAGGAGAAAATGACCTTAAAGAATTTGAAGAAGTCGCTCAATGATGAAGGAGGTGGTGGAGGAGGTGAAGGCACAAAGCACGAGGAAGAAACGGGAGGATCCACATTCTTCCTACGAGGGGCAACCGGCTTCGGAGGAGGAATCTGAGGATGGAGCCTTCGATGGATGATATTATTCTTGAAGTTGAGCCCCGAGACATTCTCGATCATATACATAATGTATGGAGCATATCCACATGATCGATTAGAAGTGTGCGAGATGTTGAAGATGTCATCAAAGATGTAGTCCACCACATTGAAGCGGACATCTCCATCAATCAGCACCATCAAGTGCCTTAAATTGCCTTGAATGATCCCCACATCTCCATCCTTGGGTGCAATGGTCTTCCTGAGGACCCGGTTGAGCACACTATAGAAAGGCTTGATATTTCTGATGTGCCTGGCCTCAAATTGTGCATGACTCGGGTACATGTACTCCAGGGTGTCCCGATCGACTGGCTTCAGATTTGAAATGATAATCTCATTATCTAGTTGGTCCTCCAAGTCAAGCAACTGAGCAAACTCCCAATAGGTGGTGGATTATTGCTCGCAATGAGTCATCCAGGTGATACGGCGATCCCCATCAGTGTGGACGTAGACTGTAGAGTAGAACTGGACAATTACTTCCACATTCCAGTCAAACTGAAAGGCTAGGAGATTCTTCAGACCATGGCGCTCTACGGCCTCAATCACAGCAGTGAAGGCTTGATGATCCTTTTGAGCCATGTAATCCCAGTCTATCCACTGAGCATCGGTGACTGGAGTTTGCTTGGACATATAGATCGTCTGGTAGTAGTCATAGTGGAAGTCACACCAGAAACGGGGATCCACTGTGCTCCTCTCCCTCTGGTAGACATTGATCTTCCTTAGCTTCCTTGCTTTCTGAGCCCCTTTGCCCTTAAAGATGTTGGCATCGAAGGCAGCTGCACGGTTTGGATTTCGTGCTGGAGATGACATCCTTAACGGGCCAATAGGCTGAGAGGCTCCCTTCGTTGCCTTGCTTGCAACCTTCTTGGCAACAGTCACCCTTTTCTTGGGTGCAGCCTCCACTAGGGCCTTGCCTTTATCCTTGGAGGTCCTCGCCCCCTGGATTTTAGCTTGTTCACCCAAAGTCACAAGCCTCTTTTTCCTTGGGGCTGCCTCGGCTGCTGTAGAGTTGTGAGCTTCTCGCTTTGTCTTCTTTGCCCTCTTTGATGCAAAGTAGGCAGCATCCATTTCTTGATCCTCGTGTTGCCTCCGGCGATAAAGAGTTTGCTTCTCCGCTTCGGCCTCGGAGTCGGAAGGTGGAATATACTCGTTATCTGACATGGTTGCTGATAAAAGAAGCAAGGGAATGTGTATGTGTCCAAGGAGTCAAGATAAAGTGGTAGAATTCACAAAATCGATCAAGGTTAGGGTTTGCACTGTGTAATCCGGACTTGTCTGCCTAGGGGCCGGACTAGTCCGTACCCAACCCGACTTGGCCGCTCTGAAGCCGGACTAGTCCGGTTCACACAACAAGAACCCTAATCTAGAGAAATTTTGTGAAAACTACAGATCGTACCACAAAAATGGAGGTACATGATCGCAATGATGTGCACAACAACATCTGTGAAGAAGTTTCTATCAATAGACCCAAAAGAATTGAATTTCAAGGATTTTGGGGTTAGGTCAAGAATACCTTTTCAAATCGATGAAATGTGGATGAAAACTCAGCCTTCGATGCTTGAGGAAAGGTTCCTAAGCACCTCAGGGCTTCAATCCACGGATTGGAGTCGAGTTTTGTTGGTGGAAATCGAAAATCGCCGTTTAGGGGGGGGGGGGGGGGGGGTTCGAGCGTTTTTAGAGGGGGAGTGTTTGAATGGAAGTGGAGAGGTCGGAGGCTCAGGTCAGGTCAAGTCCCCAAAGGCCGGACTAGCGATGCAAACGGGTCCGACCACGACCGGCCACGTCCCGTCCCGCGCGAGCCGCAATTTTTGATGGGATTTCCCCACCACTCCCGGGTAAGCCGCCAGATTACGGGGCCGTCCCGCGTGGCCGCGAGCACTCTGCGCGGCGCCCAGGGCCAGCGACGGCAAGTTTCACACATTAACATATATATAGTACTAGTTCATTCAAAATTTGAAAAAAACGTTATCTATTTAAAATAGCTCCAAAAAAATACAAACGAATTCTATTAAATTCAAAGTGATGACATCTACACAATAAAATTGGTTGCATGATATGAATAGTAGTTCTATTACCTGTATAATTTTTAAGATGTACTAATACTATATAAACAAAATGAATTATGCAACTATTTAGACACGATAGGTCCATGACTCACTCAGCAGCTCAGCTGTCATCCTTAAACACGATAGGTCCATCTGGTTGTTCTGGTAATACGTACGAAAGGGATCACATTGTGGCGTGAAAACTTAGCAGCAACGGCCGTTCTGGGTTCATCAGTATGCACCAAAATACATAGGCGGCCTCTATGGCCTTGGGCTGGACACCACGTTCGTTCCGTCACGTCACGGCTCCTTCCTCACGCACGCACGCATCACAGACAATGACATGCAGGGCCGTAATATCAGTCTCCATCCTCGCGACCTTGGCACCTTCGTTTCTACTACCACTCGTCCGTCCTGCTTCCAAGTAGGGGTGGAAAAAAATCGGGACCGAAAAATCGAAATCAAAAAAATCGAGACCGGAACTAAAAAAACTGAAATATCGGGTATCGGGTACTTTTCAGGTGGCGAATATAAATAATCGAAAAATAAATTTCGAGTTCGGGTACTACCATCGGGTAACCAAATAACCGAATAGTCAGTCCATCAAATAATAAGTTAAATTATTCGTGGTAAACTATGAACAATTCAAAATTTGATATTTTATTTGCAAGTTGTGATGTGTGAAGTTGTTGGATTTAAACGTTTATTTGTGATTTATCATTTGTCAATTTATAATAAATTACCTCATAAGATTAAATTTATGAATCATATTAAATTTGTGCAAACATGATATGGATATAATGTATAATTCGGATATATCGGGTAGGACCGAAGACTGAACCGAAATTTTGATACCCAAAAGGTTCGGGTACCAAATATTATTACAACAATTCGGGTAGTGATTTCAAGAAACCAAATTTTTAAAAAGACCGAAATACCCGAACCGAAATATCGGGTAGACCGAACGCCCACCCCTACTTCCAAGCAACGTTGCACGGATTTTCCGCCGCTCTCCGGCTCTCCGAGAACGAGCGATATAGAAACAACACGCGATTTAGGGTTCGCGGCGCCACAGGCAGTCGCAGGCAGCCGCGTAGGCCCCGTTCCCTTAAGCGGACATTTTAGACGGCCCTTACGCGGGATGCGGCTCCGGACTGCCCAAAGGCCTCGCGACCAACCCAGTGTCGGTTACATGCCTAGGCCGGACTAGTCCGGTCAGGGATCCGGACTTGTCCGGCTATCGGACTGGGTCCAGACTGTTCTGAGCCACCGGACTAGTCCGGTATAGGAGCGGACTAGTCCGGTCCTAATGCTGAAAATTTATATATATTGAGTTTTCAGTGGAGATTTGATCCTTTTGGACTAGACTTCAAAAAAGATCTTTGTAAACATAGTCAGTAAGCAATCAACAATCAAATTATGATCATGATTCACAAGGATTTTACAATTTCAAAATAATTTATAGAAAATCGAGGAGGATGAGTTTTTCGCAAGCATGTGTGAATTTTTAATATGATATTCAGATGTGCAAGACTTAAGCCACATTTCGAGAATCTAGGATATTTAGCTCACTTCTAAGTTCACAAAATCTTTTCTCATCTAGGGGCATGGTAAATATATCGGCCTATTGTTTTTCGGTTCTCACATGGGAAATTGCAATGTCTCCTTTAATGGAGTGATCTCTCAAGAAATGGTGACGAATATCGATGTGCTTGTTCCTTAAATGTTCAACTGGATTGTGGGCTATTTTGATAGCACTCTCATTGTCATATAGGAGAGGGATATGGCGCAAGTTTATGCCATAGTCCCTAAGAGTTTGTCGCATCCAAAGAAGTTGTACACAACAACTTCCAGCGGCGACATACTCCGCTTCGGCTGTGGAAAGTGCAATGAAGTTTTGTTTCTTTTAGAACCAAGACACTAGAGATCTACCAAGAAATTGGCAAGTTCCCGATGTGCTCTTCCTATCAACTTTGCACCTCGCATAGTCCGCATCAGAATATCCAATGAGGTTAAACTTAGAGCCTTTGAGGTACCAAAGTCCTAAGCTTGGTGTGTGAATCAAATATCTAAAAATTCTCTTAACGGCAGTCAAATGACACACCTTAGGGGCAGCTTAAAATCTAGCACACATACACACACTAAGCATGATAGCGGGCCTAGATGCACACAAATAAAGTAATGAGTCTATCATGGAACGATATACCTTTTGGTCCACACTTGGGCCATCTTCATTGAGATCGAGATGCCCATTGGTTGCCATAGGAGTCTTGATGGGTTTGGTCTTGTCGATGTCAAACTTCTTGAGTATATCTTGTGTATGCTTGGTTTGACTAATGAATGTGCCTTCCTTGAGTTGCTTCACTTGAAAACCTAGAAACAACTTCAACTCCCCCATCATGGACATCTCAAATCTCTTGGTCGTTATCTTGGAAAAACATCACAAAAAGCTTTGTTAGTAGAACCAAATATAATGTCATAGACATATATTTGGCAAACAATAAATCATCATTAAAATGCTTAGTGAACAAAGTGTAGTCCGACTTCCCAATTTTGAAATCATTTTGAGTTAGAAAAACTCTAAGGCACTCATACCAAGCTCTAGGAGTTTGTTTGAGTCCATAGAGAGCCTTACGCAATTTGTACATATGGTTTGAGAATTCTTCATCTTCAAATCCGGGGGGTTGCTCCACATACACCTCTTCCTTGATTGGAGCATTGAGGAATGCGCTCTTGACGTCCATTTGATATAGCTTAAAATCATGGTGAGTAACAAAGACAAGTAATATATGAACTGATTCAAGCCTAGCTACAGGAGCAAAAGTTTCTTCGAAATCCAAACCTTTGACTTGTGAATACCCTTTGGCCACAAGTCGTGCCTTGTTGCTTGTAACCACCCCGTGTTCATCTTGTTTGTTGTGGAACACCCATTTGGTGCCTACAACATTCGCATTAGGCCTCTTCACAAGCTCCCACACTTGATTTATTTCGAAGTTGTTGAGCTCTTATTGCATGGCCATCACCCAATCTGGATCTCGTAGTGCTTCTTTAACCTTGTGGGGCTCCAAGGAAGAAACAAAAGATTAATGTTCACAAAAGTTTGCAACACGAGATCGAGTAGTTACCCCCTTGAAGATTCTCAAGTATATTGTCAACGGGATGGTCCCGTTGGATGCTTTGATGCACTCTTGGGTGAGGCGCTTGAGGTCTTGATTCATCATCTTGGACTTCCTCATCCTCATTGTCTCCCCCTTGATTCATGCCCCCATTTTCATCTTCTTGGAGCGCATCTTGGGGAACTTGATCTTGATCATTTGAGTAAGAGCTTGCTTGATGTGTAGGATGGTCACTTGCATCTTGAGGTTGTTCTTGTGGTCGTATATCTCCAAGTGTCATCCTTCTTATCACCACTTGTGGAGCTTCTTCTTGATGTAGCACATGACGATCAAGTTGCTCCACTTGAGAGCCGTTAGTCTCATCAAACACTACGCCACGTGCTACTTCAACAATTCCGGAGGATTTGTTAAAGACAAGATAAGCGTAAGTGTTTGAGTCATAACCAAGTAAGAAACCTTCATCGGACTTAGAAGCAAACTTCGAAGTCCTAGACTTCTTGTTAAGAATGTAGCATTTGCTCTCAAAAACAGGAAAGTAAGAAATATTGGGCTTGTTACCGGTTAGGAGCCCATACGACGTCTTCTTGAGTATGCGGTGAAGATACAACCGGTTTATGGCATGGCAAGCGGTGTTGACTGCCTCCGCCCAAAACCGGTCCGACGTCTTGTACTCATCAAGCATGGTTCTTGACATCTCAATTAGAGTCCTATTCTTCCTCTCGGCCACCCCATTTTGTTGAGGAGAGTAGGGAGCCGAGAACTCATGCTTGATGCCTTCTTCATCAAAAAATTCTTCAACTTGAGTATTGTTGAATTCGGTGCCGTTGTCACTCCTTATGGTCTTGATACTCAAGGAGAACTCATTTTGAGCTCTCTTCAAGTATCTCTTGAGAACACCTTGAGTCTCACTCAGTGCCAAGGATTTTTCCTTGGCTATTGTTCCCAAAATAGATTCCTCCACTTGGATCTTCATTTAGCTCATACTCCACAAACATCTTCCTCTCTCCGGTCATATGATTAGTGCACTCGCTATCAAGAAGCCATTTGGTTCCACCGGAGGAGTATGCCTACAAGAAAGATTTAAGACTTGGATTTAGGTACCCAAACGGTGTTGAGTCCTTTAATGTTAGTCAAGAAGCACTTGGGAACCCACACACAAGATTTGGGACTCTTGCGGTGTGGCCCAACATACCTAGCATAGGCCTTTCTAAACTTGTTCCTCAATAAAACATATGATGCATCAAAATCATGGAACAATGGATGAGGCTCTTTCTTAGGCATTTTAGGTGAAGTAGCAATGTTCTTCCCTTTGTTGATGTATGAGCCTCCTTTGACAAAAACAATCAAGCCTTTGCCATTCTTGGGAGTTTTGGCGTTTTGCCTCATCTCCCTAGAATAATCAATACCATACTTGACAAGGTGATGTCTTGTGTTGGTATATGCACTTCGTGCATATGCCACCTTCTCCTTATCAAAGATGTCACCCATGGGTGCTTGATTGGTTTGTGCCAACTTAAGCTCATCTTTAAGCTTTATGATCAAGTTTGAGCATTTACAAGGTTGAGATGCTTCAGATTTAACATTTGTGGAAGGTGAGCTTGTAGAGGAAGAAGATGCATTGACCTTGAGAGACTTCACTTGCATCTCAAGGATCTTGTTAGCTTGTGTCAAACTAACAAGTTCATCATTGATCACAATTGTAGTGTTCTCAAGGTTTGAGCAAGTTTCCTTGCTCAAAGCGAGTTCACGCTCAAGTGCCTTGCTTCTTTCTCTTTCAAGATCCAAGCGCTCCTCAACCTCTTGAAATCTCTCCTTTTGTTTGATGAGCACGTCCTCTTGACGGTTGATGAGTTCTTCCTTCTCAAATATTTCCTCCATTAACAATCTCAATCTCTTCAAAGTACTTTTGCTCATGTCTTTAAGCATATGTTCATTTTCACTACTACTATCAAAATCATCATGAGAAGAAATTAAAGAAGATGATTTAGATTTAACCTTCTTTCTTCCCTCCTTGGCCATGAGACATGTTAGCCTTGAAGTCTCCAAGTTTGGGAAGAGCTTGTTTTCTGTAGTTGTCTTCTTCATAGCAATGGTTGCTATCTTCTCTTCTTCATCGGAGGAGGATTCCTCATTTGAATCCCACTCCTTTATGAGGTGGGCATGTCTGGATTGCTTCTTCTTCTTGAAATACTTCTTCTCTTTGGACTTGTCCTCCTTCTTATTCTTGTTTTCTTCATGTGGACAATCCACAATGAAGTGGTCATACTCCCCACAATTGTAGCAAGCCCTCTTTGATCTTGTCTTGGGCTTGTCTTTGCTCTTTATTTCATTTTGGTAGCCCCCCCTCCTTCTTCTAAACATCCTCTTAAAGTTGTTGATGAAGAGAGCTTCTTCCTCATCGGTGTCGAGACTCTCTTCATCACTCTCTTCATTTTCTTGTGATCTTGAGGACGTTGCCTTGAATGCAACATCCCTTTTCTTGGAGGAGGAAAGTTTTTGTAGATCATTGTAAAACATGGCTTCTTTCTCCATCATCTCATGGTTGATGATCTTCCCTAGCACTTCTTTGGGGGTCATCTTGTAGAAGCCCAGGCTCTCACGAATTAGTGAGCAAAGAGTGACGTTTTGAGGCATGAAAGCTCAAAACATCCTCTTTACCACCTCGTGGTCGGTCCATCGGGTGCTTCCATATGACTGACTCTTGTTGATGAGAGTCTTGAGGCGGTCGTACATGTCTTGGGGGGGGGGGGGGGGGGGGGGGGCTCACCATCCATGATGGTAAACCTCCCAAGCTCTCCTTCGATCATCTCAATCTTCGCCTCCCTAATGACGCCATTGCCTTCATGTGCCGTCTTGAGAGTATCCCATATTTCCTTGGCAACCTCGAACACTTCAATGCGGTTGAACTCCTCTTGAGTCAATGAGGAGGTAATCACTCCAACGGCTTGAGCATTGTGATGTAGAAGAACGGCTTGCTCCGGAGTGATGTCTTCCTCATTATTCGGAAGATGGACACCTGCCATAACAATTTGCCACAAGCTAGGGTTTAAGGAGATGAGGTGCATATTCATATTATGCTTCCACATAGAGTAATCATTTATGTCAAATTGAGGAGGTTTGCCAATGGGAATAGACAAATAATGGTTGCTCGCGGTAAGTTGCTAATAATTGTAAGAATATTGGGAGTAGTCTTGTGAACTACTCCCATTGTCGATGTTGACCGTAGAAATTGGCTTGATCTCCTTCTTGGGCACATTGAGCTTCTCACGAAGCCGTGCCTTGAGCATCCGAACTTCTTCGTCGTCGTTTGGATCATCTTGAAGAACATCTACGTTCTTCGTCTTCGTGTCATCGACGACTACCGGAACCTCGTTATCACCCCTTCCGGCCATTTCTTCTCTGAGTTATTAGACTCTTGTGGAGAAGCTTGCTCTGATATCAATTGAAAGTCGCCTAGAGGGGGGCTGAATAGGCAATAATCCCTTAAATGACTTAATCAAACGAGATTAAATTCCTGAGGCCGGACTTGTCTAGACAGGGCCGGACTAGTTCGCTCAACACAGGGTAAAAACCTAAAAACTTGGTTTCTACAAGTTATTTGCAGAATTTAAGTTCACCAAAGAGATAGACAATAAGTGGTAAACTAGTACAATTCAGATTGTGAAGTTAAAGCGCTTAGATCACAAGTTTTCAACAATCATCAAAGTGAAAAGCAATATGAGCAATATGAACCCTAATAGCAATACCAGTGATCACAAAAAGTAAAACACAAGTGAGACAAGATTTATCCCGTGGTTCAGCTCCACAAAGAAGCCTATATCCATGTTGAGAAGTCCACACAAGGACCAGGTCTCACTTGACCCTTCTCTCACCAAGCCACCATAATGATCGGCTTGGTTTCCACTATATCAATGGGTAATCACCAAGTTTGATGGGGCTACTCACAAGTTGAGGCTCCCACAAATCAATACAATGAGGAGCACACGAAGCTCAACTCACACAAGCCACAAAACACAATACAATGTGCAAGAGATCAAACCGAGAGCCAAAGCGCGATGATCTTCCTTTACTCTACTCCTCAATCCCTAATCTCTTCAATATTTGCTCTTAAAGGGTTAGTAGGATGAGTAGAAGGCTTTGGAAGGCTCTAGGATGCTTGTGGCGGCACTAGGGTTCAAGTCATATTCAAATGAGCTTGGGGGTCCCCTTTTTATAGGGGTCCCGAGCCCCTTTTGCTGACCTCAGCAGAAGGGCGGACTAGTCCGGCCTCTGACCCCGGACTAGTCCGGCCCTATGGGACCACTGACCTCTGGTCAGGTCCTAACAATTGCCACACTGAGCGACGATCGTCACGCTACCCATCAAATTTCCAAATTCAAACGGTCACTAAACAACGGACTAGTCCGATCCACAACGGACTAGTCCGAAGTAGGAAAGAAAGGTTTAGTCCGGCTCAAAATGGACTCATCTGTGTAGGCCCAGACTAGTCCAGCCACAGGTCCGGCCCTCAAGGGTTTCTCTCAGTTAATCTCACTAAGTCTCAAACGGACTAGTCCGTACCCAAACGGACAAGTCCGAACTTTTCCAGAGAGTTTTGGCCCATCCAAAAATGGACAAGTTTGGTCTTTTGGGACTTAGCTCCAAATTCACTAAGAAACACTCCAGAGACGTTTGGTCCGTATCAAAACGGACTTGTTTGGCTAGCCCAGACTAGTCTGGCCTTGAGGCTCGGACTAGTCCGGCCTCCTAGGGTTTTTCTTCATTTCGGCTTCTCACTTAGGTTTTTCTCTAAACCACCACTTTGAGCCCTCTAAAATGATCTCATTGCACATGATACATCCACCCTCTCACATGACATGGCTCATATAAGTTCAACACCATAGAAACCCTAATCTCTACGCTTGAGTCTTTGAATTCAAATGTTAGAGCCTTCTCAAACACTAGAGTACTACTCCTTCTTTCTCAAAAAGTTGAACTACAAAGCGATAAATTTTTTGGGATCGAGTGAGTATTTTACCTTTCCCAAAATAAATGGAACAACGACATTAGAGCGAAAATATCAAATCATTAGGGCCAAGGCTCGAAGATCCGGAGTTGCTGTCAAAAGACGATTCCGTCGATGAAAAGGAGATTCTGGCGAACTTCGCCGGACTGAGAGGTTTGCTCGGGGTGGAGCCCTGGGTTTCGACGGTGCAACTTTTGCAGGTTATCTCGGTGGCCCTCTCTATCGGTTTGTCGGGTTTTTTCGATTAGCGACACGTGTGTTGGAATCCATGGTGGTGCTTGCTCCAGATCGGGTTTTGGTGGTATCCTAATTCTGGGTCGGGATTGGGATGCAGAGAGTACGATGGACAAGGATGTTTCTGGGATTTCCCAGGGAAGGAGTTCCAAAATCACTAGAGATAAGGTTGAGTCCAACCTAGGGTTTCCAGTGCGCCGCATTTTTGTCCCTTTCGTTGTCCCCGATCTTCATAAGTATTGTGGCCACTTTTGGGGAGTTCCATCAAAATCTTACGCACGGGCGGTCCAAACTAAGCTTGCATCTACGATGAGAGTGATGGGAGACGCGACAGGTGGTGCGAGTGGTGGTGAGGATTATTGCTGCTGGGGTGGAGACGGTCGTAGAGGCACTTTTGGGTGGGAATGTGTCCGTGATGAGTTCCAGGGAGGTCATGGCTGGAATGAAGGAGGAGGGAGAAGCTAGAATGGAGGTGACGGTCATGGCTGGAACGATGGAGGCGATCGTGGTTGGAATGAAGGTACTCGTTGGGGAAGGTACGAAGGGGGAGAAAGAGGTAAAGGATGGTTCGATGGCGGAGGCCGCGGGTGGTACAACGGAGGAAGGTGGAACCAGGCGGAGGGACAGAGATGGTGAAAGTTGCCTAGAGGGGGGTGGTGAATAGGCTAATCGACCTGCAAATGACTTAATAAAACGAGATTAAATCACAGGGAGCGGACTAGTCCGGTCTGGGGGTGGACTAGTCCGGTCAGCCTACATGAAGAACCCTAAAAAGTTTTTCTAGCAAGTTTTAAGGGGATTTTCTCGTGGCTACAGGTGAGGATATGTTTATGTCAAGTTTAGCAACTACCAACACAAGAGTGAGTCAAGTTTCAACAAGATTATGGCAATGTGAAGCACGAAACAAAACTAGCAACCCTAGAACGAAATAATCGGTAAAAGAAGTGTGAAGAACACGAAGGCACAAAGATTTTATCCCGTGGTTCGATTCCACACAAGGAATCTACGTCCTCGTTGAGGAGTCCACAAAGGACCGGGTTCAACAACCCTTCTCTCACCAAGTTTACCGCACGGGCCTAACTTGGTTCTCCACTATCACAAAGGGTGAATACAAGATTCTTGGAGGATGGACTAGTCCGGCCTACGGGGACCACTGACCTCTGTCAGGTCCCGACAACTGTCGCGGCGATCGTCACGCTACCCGCCAAACTTCAAATTCAAACGGTCACATGGACCACGGACTAGTCCGCCCAACAACGAACTAGTCCGTTCTCACATAGAACCTTTTGTTCTGTGGAGAAACGGACTAGTCTGGAGGTGCGGACTAGTCCGGCCACCCAGGCGGACTAGTCCATCCTCCAGGACAAACCTCTCTGCACTCAGCACCACGGACTAGTCCGGCCCACGGACGGACTAGTCCGATCTCACACAGGACCTTTTGGTCCGCCCCAAAACGGACAAGTCCGCTCTCTAGGACTTAGTCCCGAAACTCCACCCTAAGGGGTACCACGGACTAGTCCGTCCCACTACGGACTAGTCCGAAGTCACACAGGACCTTCTGGTCTGTGTGAAAACGGACTAGTCTGGCCAGGAGCGGACTAGTCCGGCCACCCAGGCGGACTAGTCCGGCCTTCCTGCCAGACTACTCTAACTTCAACTCTAAACGGGGTTTCTACCTAAACCACCACTCTTGAGCTCCTACTTTGATCTCTTTGCACTTTACGCACACACCCTCCTATTTCTACGGCTAGTCTAACTCAACACGCTAGAAACCCTAGTTTCTACGCTTCGAGTCGACTCCGTTTCCTTCCTTTTCCCTTTTGAGGGTTTGCGTCTCCGATCGAGTCCACACCTGTGCTAAGATCACTTGAGCTCATTAGCGACTTAATTGTCGTCATCAATCATCCAAAACCCACGGGGAACCTAGATGCACTTTCAATCTCCCCCTTTTTGGTGATTGATGACAACACATCAAGTCCTTCACAATTAAGAGTATAATATTTGGTTTTCATAACTTGTGTGCGTATGAATGACTCCCCCTCAATGTATGCAGCATGTAAAAGAGGTGGAGGAGATCTTTCATACCCACACACGTTATGGTGGGGTGCCTACGTGATGTGCTCAACAATTGTGATAAGATATAAAGAACATCAATATAATCATAAGATTGACAATAAGAACATTATATTGATATTAAACAACACTAACAAGTCTTGCACAAATGTAAACATCCAAGTAGCATGAATATATTACAAAACAAGTCCGAATGCCAAAAGCACACCACAAAAGACTACCTCCCCCTTAACTCTCCCCCTTTGGCATCAAGGCACCAAAAAGGAAAAGAAGGGGGGAACAGGACCTAGAAGCTAGTCCTCGTCCTCGCCACTGCCACTCTCCGTGGCCTCGGGGTCTTCGACGTCTTCCTCATTATAGTTGGCGTCGTCGTCGTCGGAGCCCGGTGCGGAGGTACCCTCCGTCTCACCCAAGAGTGCCAACTCGTCGGGGGTGAGAAGGGGGTATGGAGTGAGCTCGTCGTCGGAGGCCTTAGGACTCATCGGGATCTCTAGCTTGTCGCAGAGCTTCCTCACGTATCGCTCAGTCTGCTAAGATCACACCTCAGCTCTGCGGCACGAGGTGAAGATGGACCGAAGGAACTTAAGGACTCCGCTGCTAGAGGAGCCACTGGGTGAGTGAGAGGCACGGTGAGAGGCTCCAACAAGAGGTTCCTCCGGCTGAGATGGAGGATCCGCGTTCTTCCGGCGCGGAGGAAGAGGCAGATGTGGAGGAATCTGAGGACGCAGTCTCTTATGTGAGACATCCTTCTTGAAGGTAATTCTGGAGACTTTCTCGATAAGGCACATCACATGAGGAGCATAGCCACAAGACCTGTTGGGGGTATGAGATATATTGAAGATATCATCATGGATGTACTCAGCTAAGTTGAAGCTCTCTTCCCCATCTATCAGCACCATCAAGTGCCTCAAGTTGCCCTGGATGACTCCGGCATCCCCATCCTTCGGGGCAATGGTCTTCCGAAGGAGACGATTGAGCACACTAAAAAATGGCTTGATGTTCCTTGCCAATCCTGCCTCATAAGGAAGATGGCTTGGATACATGAAGTCAAGGGCATCTCGGTCTAGGGCCTTGAGGTTAGAGATGATGACCTCATGCTCAAGGTGCTCCTCCAATCCTAGAATCTTGGCAAAGTCTTCAAATGTGACAGTGTACTGCTCTCCATCTGTCATCCAAGTCATCCGGCGATCTCCAAAAGGGTGAAAGTAGACAGTTGTGTAGAACTGGACAATCACCTCAATGTTCCAGTCGTACTGGAATCCCATGATATCCTTGATTCCATGCCGTTCCGCTGCATTGATCACAACATCAAATGCAGCATGCTTCTTCTGAGCCATGTAGGCCCAGTCAACCCACTGGGCATCAGTCATAGGAGTCTTCATCTTCATGTAGACAAGGCGATAATAATCGCAGTGAAAGTCATTCCAGAACCGCGAGTCAGCTGTTCTCTTCTCATAAGAGTACATTTTGTCTGTTCTCAGCTGTCTTGCCTTTTCTGCCCCTTTTCCTTTGAATGTGTTGGTTGAGAGGTTGGGTTGACGGTTTGGGTTTCTGGCAGGTGAATGCATCTTGAGGGGGCCAGGTTCCTTGTCCTTTCCCTGCTCTCGAATCACAAACCCCCCAGCTGCCTTCTTGGCTGAGACCTTCACTACCGGTTTCTTCTTTTTCGGCTCGATGGGAGCCGGGGCCTTTCCCTTCTTAGGGTCACGCTCGACCCTAGGCTCAGTTGCCCCTTGGGCTTGCTCCTTGCTCTTGGCTTGCTCGCCTTTGGTGACGAGATTCTTCCTTTTGGGAGCATTTGCCTCAGCGGTCTTGGAATTGTGAGCCTCCCTATCTTGCCTCTTCTTCTTCCTCAGCTCATTAAGAGATTCTGCAGTTGCTCGTGCTATAGCTTCTTCTTCATTGTAAACGGTTGTGGCTACTTTGGAGGCTTCAAGTGCCTTCAACCGCCTTTCTTCCTTTGCCTTCTGCGCCTCAATGAGGGAAGCCTTCGTCCTTGCCTCGACGATTTGTGCTTTGGTGCGGCCCTCCCGGGGCACTTCAGCACCTCTCTCCTCGGTGCGGCTCCGATAGGTCTCAACGCGTTCTTCCTCGCCCGCGGGGTTGAGACGAGGAGGGGAACACTCCGAGTTCGACATGCTGCGGAAAACACAGAGAAAAGAAGATATGAGTCCAAGGAGAGGGAGCGTTGCGGAAGAAATCTCGAGAGAATACTAGGACCAGGGTTTGCCCTGTGCAAACCGGACTTGTCCGCCGGGGGCCGGACTAGTCCGGGATGCGCAGGATGAACCCTAACCCTAATCGATTCTTCGAAAAATCGTCAAATCAGCGCGCAATACTCCTAGTCTATGATCGCAAGGATATATGGAGCAACATTAATGAAGGTGTTCCTATCAAAAACTTCAAGAATCAAGAATGGGGTAAGTTTTTGAAAAAGAGGGAATACCTCCTCAAATCCGCGAGAATCGATGAAATCGGAGATGGATTGCGAAGGAGGAATGCGGGGAAACGATCCCTCACTCCCTAAGACTCCAATGCACGGATTGGAATCGAGATTCGGTGGTTGGAACGAAAAATCGCCGAGGAAAGCGGTTTCTAGCCCGCAGGAGAGAGAGGCGAGAGTGAGAGGAGAGAGGAGGGGGTCTGGGCCGCCCTGGGGGTTTAAGTCCCCAAGGGCCGGACTAGTCCGGTAGCTGGCAGACTAGTCCGGTGTGCGGACCAGCCGCGGACTAGTCTGCCTCCGGACTTGTCCGTCCATAGGGCGGACTAGTCCGGTCCTACTGGGCTGAAAACCATATATATGAGTGTTGACCACTAACTATCGGTCCTTTTGGACAAATATCGCATTACAAACATTATTATTGAGGAATATATGATAAATCCATGATCATGTTCTAAGAAAATAGTTTTCTCAAGTAGTTTTGAAGAGAAATTAAGATAGAGAAGAGTTTTTCGAAATATAGCTCAAAATATATGAGGAACGTGGTTTAAGCCACATTCCTAGAATCTAAAATGTTGAGCTCACTTCTTAGCTCACAGAAACGCTTCTCATCAAGAGGCTTGGTGAAGATATCCGCAAGTTGATGTTCCGTCCTCACATGAGAAATCACAATATCTCCCTTCATTGAGTGGTCTCTCAAGAAGTGATGTCGTATGTCTATGTGTTTGGTCCTAGAGTACTCCACCGGATTATGGGCTATCTTTATGGCACTCTTGTTGTCACACAAGAGTGGAATGTTGTGCGTGTTAATCCCATAATCCCTAAGGGTTTGTCGCATCCAAAGAAGTTGTGCACAACAACTTCCGGCTGCAACATATTTTGCTTCGGCGGTGGAGAGAGCAGTAGAGTTTTGCTTCTTAGAGGACCAAGACACTAGAGATCGACCCAAGAATTGGCATGTACCCGATGCGCTCTTCCTATCAACTTTGCACCCTGCATAGTCCGCATCGGAATATCCAATGAGGTTAAACTTAGATCCTTTGGGGTACCAAAGTCCTAGGGAAGGTGTGTGTACTAGATATCTCAAGATCATTCGGTCAAATGACAAGCCTTAGGTGCCGCTTGAAAGCGTGCACACATACACACACTTAGCATGATATCGGGCCTAGATGCACAAAGATAGAGAAGTGAACCAATCATAGACCTATATAACTTTTGATCCACACTTGGACCGTCCTCATTTAGGTCTAGGTGTCCATTTGTCCCCATAGGGGTTTTGATGGGTTTTGCCTTATTCATGTCAAACTTCCTTAGAATATCTTGTGTATACTTAGTTTGACTTATGAACGTCCCTTCTTTGAGTTGTTTTACTTGAAATCCTAGAAAGAACTTCAACTCACCCATCATGGACATTTCAAACCTCTCTGTCATTATCTTGGAGAACTCATCACAAAACACCTTATTTGTGAAACCAAATATGATGTCATCCACATATATTTGGCACACAAAAAGATCCTCGTTGAAGTGCTTTGTGAAAAGGGTATAATCTGCTTTGCCTATCCTGAAACCATTTTCAACTAGAAAGTCTCTTAGGCACTCATACCAAGCTCTAGGAGCTTGCTTGAGGCCATAAAGAGCCTTTCGCAATTTGTAAACATGGTTAGGATAGTCTTGGTCTTCAAACCCCGGAGGTTTCTCTACATAAACTTCTTCCTTGATTGGGCCATTAAGGAATGCACTCTTAACATCCATTTGGTAGAGCTTGAAGTCATGATAAGTAGCAAAGGCTAGTAATATCCGAATTGACTCAAGCCTAGCTACGGGGGCAAATGTCTCATCAAAATCCAATCCTTCAACTTGTGAGTACCCTTTTGCCACAAGTTGTGCCTTGTTCCTAGTTACCATGCCATGCTCATCTTGTTTGTTGCGGAACACCCACTTGGTTCTAACAACATTAGCTTGTGGGCGCTTGACAAGCTCCCAAACCTTGTTCCTTTCAAAGTTATTGAGGTCCTCTTGCATGGCAACTACCCAATCCGGATCTCTTAAGGCATCTTCAACCTTATGAGGTTCCAAGGATGAGACAAAGGAGAAATGCTCAAAAAAGTTTGCAACACGTGAACGTGTTGTTACTCCTTTTGTGATATCTCCTAGAATGTTGTCAACGGGATGATCCCGTTGAACACTTTGATGAACACGAGGATGCGGAGGTTGAGCTCTTGAACCACTTGCTTCATCTTCTTCACTTTCGTCTCCCCCTTGATCCATGCCTCCCCCTTGATCTACATTCTCATTATCACTTTGGGGAGCATCTAGTGGATCTCCAACTTGTCCAATGGGGGTTTGACCTACTTCATAGTGAGGATGGTCACTTGGGCTTTGAGATGGTTCTTGTGGGCGAACATCTCCAAGTGCCATTCTCCTTAGAGCTTCTAGTGGAGGTTCCTCTTGATCAATGGCATGTTGATCAACTTGCTCCACTTGAGGGCCATTGGTTTCATCAAACACCACGTCACGTGCTATTTCAACAATTCCGGAGGATTTGTTGAACACACGGTATGCATGAGTGTTTGAGTCATATCCAAGCAAGAAACCCTCATTGGACTTTGAAGCAAACTTCGAAGTCCTAGGCTTCTTGTTGAGGATATAACACTTGCTACCAAAGACACAAAAGTAAGAAACATTGGGTTTCTTACCAACGAGAAGCTCATAAGGAGTCTTCTTGAGGAGGCGATGAAGGTACAATCGGTTTACGGCGTGGCAAGCGGTGTTAACCGCTTCCGCCCAAAACCGGTCCAATGTTTTGTACTCATCTAGCATCGTCCTTGACATCTCAATAAGCGTCCTATTCTTTCTTTCGGCAATTCCATTTTGTTGAGGCGAATAGGGAGCGGAAAACTCATGCTTGATGCCCTCCTCATCTAGGAACTCTTCTACTTGCATGTTCTTGAATTCGGTGCCATTGTCACTCCTTATAGCCTTTATCCTTAAGGTGAACTCATTTTGAGCTCTCCTTAGGAATTTCTTGAGGACACCGGGGGTTTCACTCTTATCATGCAAGAAGAACACCCAAGTATATCTAGAGAAGTCACCAACGATGACTAGACCATATTTGTTGCCACCAATGCTAATATAAGCAATGGGGCCAAAAAGATCCATATGGAGTAACTCCAAAGGTCTAGTTGCCGTCATGACATTCTTAGAGGGGTGTTGAGCTCCTACTTGCTTTCCCGCTTGGCACGCACTACATGACCTATCCTTTTCAAATACCACATCCTTTAGGCCACGAACGTGCTCTCCCTTAAGGAGCTTTTGAAGGTTCCTCATTCCAACATGGGCTAGCCTTCTATGCCAAAGCCATCCCATGTTGGCTTTCGCCATTAAGCATGTGTCAAGTTGAGCCTTATCCGTGGTAAAGTCCACGAGATAGAGCTTTCCCTTGAGCACTCCCTTAAAGGCTATCGAGTCATTACCCTCTCTAAGAACGCTCACACCCTCACTAGTAAATACACACTTATATTTTTTATCACATAGTTGTGATATGGATAGGAGGTTATAGTCTAGGGAATCAACATGCAAAACATTAGATAGAGTACGTGAAGAGGAGATAGCAATTTTACCGGAGCCAAGGATTTTCCCTTGGCTATTATCCCCAAAGAAGATTCCTTCACTTGGGTCCTCGTTCTCCTCATACTCTATGAACATGCTCCTCTCTCCGGTCATGTGGTTGGTACATCCACTATCCAACACCCATTTCGATCCGCCGCAGGAGTAAGCCTACAAAACAAATTTATGCCTTCCTTTTAGGTACCCAATCGGAGTTGGGTCCTTTCACGTTAGTGGTTAGGCATTTGGGCACCCACACGCAAGGCTTGGGGCTCTTGCGGAGTGACCCAACATATCTAGCAAACACTTTACCATATTTGTTCCTCATAAGCACATAAGATGCATCAAAATCATGGAATAGAGGATGCGGTTCAGATTTAGGCATTTTGTTGCTAGAGGGTGAGTTCTTTTCAATTTTAATTGTGGATGAACTCCCCTTAACAAATACAATCATGTATTTGCCATACTTGGAGGTTTTGGCGTTATGCCTTCCTTTTCTAGTATAGCCAAGACCATCCTTGACATGGGGAGGTCTTGTGTTGGTGTATGCACTTCGTGCATACGCCACCTTCTCCTTGTCAAAGATGGCACCCTTAGGTGCTTGCTTGCCCTGCGCTAAGTTGAGTTCATCCTTAAGCTTAAGGATTAAGTTAGAGCACTGGCAAGGCGGGGTTGCATTGGATGAGGCCTTTGAGGAGGTTGAGCTCTTGGAGGAAGAGGTTACATTGTTCTTGAGGGACTCAACTTGAGTCTCAAGGATCTTGTTAACTTTTGACAAGTTCCCAAGTTCATCCTTGAGATCAATTGACTTCTTCTCAAGACTTGAACACGTTTTCTTGCTTAGAGCAAGTTTGTGTTCCAATGCCCTGCTCTTCTCTCTTTCGAGCTCAAGGAGCTCATTAAGCTCTTGACATCTCTCCTTCTCAAGGATGAGCATGTCCTCTTATCTATTGATGAGCTCCTCCTTCTCAAAGATCTCATCCATAAGCAATTTCATCCTACGCAAGGTGCTTTTGCTTATGTCCTTAAACATATGCTCATTCTCACTAGCGCTATCAAATTCATCTTGAGAAGAGATTGAGGAGGAGGGATGAGATGTTACCTTTCTCCTTCCCTCCCTTGCCATATGGCAAGTAGGTTTGTAGTCGTTGTTGAGGTTGGGGAAGAGCTTGCTTCCCTTGGAGCTCCTCCCGATGGCTATGGTAGCCATTTTCTCCTCTTCTTCTTCGGAGGAGGACTCATCGTTGGAGTCCCACTCCTTGCCCAAGTGTGCTTGTACGGAGGGCCTCTTCTTCTTGAAGAATTTCTTCTCTTGAGGCTTGCCCTCCTTCTTCTTCTTACTTCTTCATGGGGGCAATCAACAATGAAGTGGCCGTACTCACCACAATTGTAGCAAGCCCTTTTTGATTTCGGCCTTGCTCTTTCCTCCCCCTTGCCTTCATAGTTGTATCCACCTTTCTTCCTCCTCATCATCCTCTTGAATTTGTTGATGAAGAAGGCCTCTTCCTCATCGGTGTCGAGGCTCTCCTCATCGCTTTCCTCTTGCTCCTTTGAAGAGGGTGTTGCCTTGAGTGCAACATTCTTCATCTTGGAGGCGGTGAACTTTTGAAGGTCGTTGTAGAAGAGCGCCTCCTTCTCCATGATCTCGTGGTTGATGATCCTACCAAGGACCTCCTCCGGGGTCATTTGAGTGAACCCCGGGCTTTCTCGAATCATGGAGCAAAGAGCGATGTTCCTAGGCATGAATGCCCGGATCATCCTCTTCACCACCTCGTGGTCGGTCCACTTGGTGCAGCCATATGATCGGCTCTTGTTGATGAGTATCTTCAATCAGTTGTACATGTCTTGGGGGGATTCACCATCCATGATGCCAAACCTCCCAAGCTCTCCTTCGATGAGCTCGATCTTGGCCTCCTTGACCACCCGATTTCCCTCATGCGCCGTCTTGAGGGTGTCCCATATATCTTTGGCCACCTCAAGACCATCGACACGGTTGAACTCATCTCTTGAGAGGGATGAGATGATCACACCCGCAGCTTGAGCGTTGCGGTGGATGAGGATGGCTTGTTCTTGCGTGATGTTGTCCTCATCCTTCGGGATCTCCACCCCGATCATCACAATTTGCCACAATGCCGGATTGAGTAACACGAGGTGGATCTTCATGTTGTGCTTCCACATCCCGTAGTCGGTTCCATCGAATTGAGGAGGTTTCCCCAATGGGATGGAGAGGTAGTGGTTGTTGGCGGCAAGGCGTTCATAGTTGAACCCTTGTCGGTTGTAGTTGACTCCGCCACTACCACTTGATGTGTTTGACGGATCGATCTTGGAGATCTTCAGCTTCTCCCGGAGCTTCGCCTTGAGTTGGCGAGTCTCCTCATTGTCTATTGGCTTGTCTTGATAAGCCAACGTCTCCTCACGGGATGCCTCGTAGTCGTTGCTCGACGCGTCGTCATTCACCACTCCGGCCATCTCTCCGAGTTGTTAAACTCTTTGTGGAGAGTCCTGCTCTGATACCAATTGAAAGTTGCCTAGAGGGGGGGTGAATAGGCTAATCGACCTGCAAATGACTTAATAAAACGAGATTAAATCACAGGGGGCGGACTAGTCCGGTCTGGGGGCGGACTAGTCCGGTCAGCCTGCGTGAAGAACCCTAAAAAGTGTTTCTAGCAAGTTTTAAGGAGATTTTCTCGAGGCTACAGGTGAGGATATGTTTATGTCAAGTTTAGCAACTACCAACACAAGAGTGAGTCAAGTTTCAACAAGATTATGGCAATGTGAAGCACGAAACAAAACTAGCAACCCTAGAACGAAATAATCGGTAAAAGAAGTGCGAAGAACACGTAGGCACAAATATTTTATCCCGAGGTTCGATTCCACACAAGGAATCTACGTCCTCGTTGAGGAGTCCACAAAGGACCGGGTTCAACAACCCTTCTCTCACCAAGTTTACCGCATGGGCCTAACTTGGTTCTCCACTATCACAAAGGGTGAATACAAGATTCGTTGGGGCTTCTCACAATCTGAGGCTCCCACACCACAAAGGTGATCAACACCACGAAACGCACTCAACACACAGGTCACAACGACTCAATGAGTGCAAGGGATCAAACCGGGAGCACAAGCGCGGTGTTCTTCCTCTTCTCCACCTCACTAAACCCTAATCCACTCAAGAATTAGTTTTAGAGGGAAAGTAGGCAAGAAAGAGGCTTAAGAATGCTCCAAGTTGGTTGTGGCAGCGCTAGATTTCTTGTCGTTTTGAAATGAGGCCGGGGGTCCCCTTTTATAGGGGTCCCAAGCACAAACTGCTGACTTCAGCAAAAGGGCGGACTAGTCCAGCCCAAGGCCCGGACTAGTCCGGCCTACGGGGACCACTGACCTCTGTCAGGTCCCGACAACTGTCGCGGCGATCGTCACGCTACCCGCCAAACTTCAAATTCAAACGGTCACATGGACCACGGACTAGTCCGCCCAACAGCGGACTAGTCCGTTCTCACACAGAACCTTTTGTTCTGTGGAGAAACGGACTAGTCTGGAGGTGCGGACTAGTACAACCACCCAGGCGGACTAGTCTGTCCTCCAGGACAAACCTCTCTGCACTCAGCACCACGGACTAGTCCGGCCCACGGACGGACTAGTCCGATCTCACACAGGACCTTTTGGTCTGCCCCAAAACGGACAAGTCCGCTCTCTAGGACTTAGTCCCGAAACTCCACCCTAAGGGGTACCACGGACTAGTCCGTCACACTACGGACTAGTCCGAAGTCACATAGGACCTTCTGGTCCGTGTGAAAACGGATTAGTCTGGCGAGGAGAGGACTAGTCCGGCCACCCAGGCGGACTAGTCCGGCCTTCCTGCCAGACTACTCCAACTTCAACTCTAAACGGGGTTTCTACCTAAACCACCACTCTTGAGCTCCTACTTTGATCTCTTTGCACTTTACGCACACACCCTCCTATTTCTACGGCTAGTCTAACTCAACACGCTAGAAACCCTAGTTTCTATGCTTCAAGTCGACTATGTTTCCTTCCTTTTCCTTTTTGAGGGTTTGCGTCTCCGATCGAGTCCACACCTGTGCTAAGATCACTTGAGCTCATTAGCGACTTAATTGTCGTCATCAATCATCCAAAACCCACGGGGAACCTAGATGCACTTTCAGATGGGGTGAAGGTGGAAGAAACAGGGGAAGGAACTCCTGGCATCGCGATCAAACATGGAGACCCACGGGTGGTTGTGGTTTTGGTGAGGCATCTCGAGCTCGAGATGTGGTTCCTGCTGAAGTGAATCATGAAGACCAGCCTGTCCCGGTGCCTAAGTCTGATGGAAATTCAAAGGAACAACATCAGTCGATGGTGCAGTCCTCTAACATGGTGGGACATTTGGGAAGCAAAGTGGATAAGGGGAAGCAGATTGTAGCCGAAGGTCTCAGAGTTCATAAGGAACCTATGCAGTGCTTCAGGTGTGGCGTTGAAGACCATTTTATGGCTAATTGTCCTGAGGTTGCAAACTGTGAAAGGTGTGGAAAACCTTGACATAAATTGACTCAATGTGCTAGTAAGCGATGGTGTGAATATGTTGCTCCTTTATGTGCGTCACAAGTGGAAGGCCAAAGCTTTTTTTTTGCATTCCAGATATTCCTTCTGATGATAATTTGAAAGAGCACATGATAATAGTTGTGATCAAAGTGAAGAGGGGCAATCCAATTGCGAAACAAATAGAAGAAGAGTTTAACGAGATTTTGGGAGGGACTTGGAGATGGTTGGCAAGAGAGATGGATGATAAGACATTCACAATGAAGTTCCCCTCAGTGAATATGCTCAAGAATTGGAGCCATTTCAAGTTGGAGATGCAAAAAGTGGAGGCTGATATCACAGTGCAGCAATGGGCCCTAGTTCTTGAGACTAGTGGACAGTTGGATGAAGCTTGGTTTCGTGTTAAAGGTGTTCCTTACGACATGAGAAACTTTGACACTCTGGCTTATGTAGGCTCTTAGGTGGGGTGCACTTTGGAAATTGATGGTGATACACTATACAGACTGGACTATGTGAGAGTAAAAATTGGATGCAGGTATGTGTCTAGAGTGCCTGCTAGAGTCGAAGGTATGATAAAACCTTTCTTCTACCGGTTCAGATATGAAAGAGAAGTCTTAGAGTGTTATAAAGAAAAGATCTCGAAAGTGGTTGCGCCTGGTGTCAATGTTCCCTCTAAAACTACCCCAAAAGTCCGAGAGTAATGGAGAATCAAGGAGGCATGTTCTTTGATCAAGGCCCTAGTATGAATACTGGGTTTAAACCTGCTCCTCCATGATTCAATGATGTGTACAAGAATGAGTACAAAAGAGAGATGACTACAAAGGAAAAAAGAATGGTAAGGGAGAAGGAGGATGATCTGCTGGATACATCCTGGGAAGAAGAGGAATATATCTTAACTGAGGAGGGACATTGCAGGAAAGGAATGCATGGCAATTTGTAGATTAACCTAGCCAGGTGTATTTATTTCGCACATTCAAAGGATATACAGGAAAGGGGAAACAAGCAGATGATAAAAAGCCTGTGGGAGATGGAGATAAATCTAAGAAGAGTGACATGGTTCTAGAGAAAGAGCTGCCTGAGGAAGTTGGAGGTGAAGGGAACAATCAGAAGGAGGACCTGGCTATTGTCCTTTTCAACAAAGAAGCCAAGGGTGAAGACTTGGAGAAACCCAAGATTAACAAGAAGCAGATTATCCCTGAAAAAAGATTCAGTAAGAGAGTGGAAGAGCTTCACAAAGACAAAGAAGTGGTGCAAAAATATTCCAAAAAAAGGTCACTAGAAGGTATGAAACTCTCTAATCCCATATGGGGGTTAGGGTAAATGAGGATGAGTTTGAAAAAGTAGACTTATTAAAGGACGGAGTTGGCTAGGACTTCTTTGTTTGATAAAGCGGAATGTTGGAATGTGTAAAAGAAAATAATCTGAATAAGGAAAATGGCCCCCAAGAAGAAATTAAGTTGCTAGAGGAGGATAATAACACCTCTGAAGAACATGGTTTTGTTAGGGTGGAATCTAGAAAAGCTAAAAGAAATAAAGGCAAGTCTATAGAGAAATGTAAACTGGAGGTTAGAAGGAGTAAAAGAACAAGCCCATCAGTTTATAGAGGGAGAGGAGGTTTAGAAGAATCTGGACCTAGTAAAAACTCTAAAATCATTAAAAAAATGACTGGAATCTACTGAAACTGTGGAGGTCTCAGGAAAGAGGGGATGTTTTCTTTCATTAGAGGCATGATAAAAGCATTCATGTTTGATTTTGTTTGTTTGTAAGAAACTATGCAGAAAGATTGGAGTTACAATATGAGTAGAGGTTTAGATTGTTATAATAATTTTGAATGGTTCCTGATCTCTTCCAGAGGAAGGTCTGGTGGAATACTTACTGGGGTTAGGAGAATGAGATTTGAGGTGCAAAACTTTATTGAAGGAAAATTTTTGTGTAGAACTGATATTAAAGATAAAAAACTAAATAAAAAATGGAGTTTGTTGAATGTTTATGGAGCTGCGCAGGACGGTGATAAGGAAGAATTTTGTGTAGAGCTTGATTGTTTTTATGGGAATGTTTCGTTGCTATATGTGATTGGTGGTGATTTTAACATCATTAGAACTGCCAGTGAGAAGAATAAGAAATTCTTGAATAAGAAATTTAGTGATATTTTCAATGATGTTATTAATACCCATGACTTAAGGGAACTCAAACCTGTGGGGAATAGATTCACTTGGTCAAATGACCAAAAGAATCCCACTCTAGAGGTTTTAGACAGAATCTGTTTGTCCTATTCCCTTTATATTTTGTTATTAAAAAGAACAAAGAAATATCAGATCATTCACCTATTATTCTAAATACTAATGATGAAAAGATTGTTAAAAAGCTATCTTTCAGGTTTGAATTTGTTTGGCTTAAAGATCCTGAGTTTTTGGTTAAATGTAAAATGTTATCGGAAGAATCGACTGGGAATGTCAAGGCTCTAGACAGGGTGTTGTTTAAGCTTAAAAATGTGAAAAGAGTGATGAAGGGTTGGGGATTTAACCAGATGGGGTCTAATAAGAAAATAAAATTGGAAATTCAAAAAAGAATTGAAACCCTAGAAGAGAAAGAAGAGCAAGCCATGTTGAATGATACTAAATTCTTTGAAAAATCTCATTTACAAAAAGAAGTGCTAGGGTTGTTAGAGTTGGAAGAACTCTATTGGTACAATAGGAGTCATGCAACTTAGCTGTTGAAAGGTGACCTTAATACTGATTACTACCATAGGGTAGCCAATGGTCGACACAGGAAAATTTTCATTTACCAACTATTAGATGGGGACCAGTATATTGAGGGAACATAGAATTTAATAGAACATGCCACTGAATATTATAAAATGTTGTTGAAAAAAAGTGATAAAATGAACTTCATCATTGACAGATCCTTATGGAATCAGGATGAAAATATAAATGAGGAGGATAATATGCTCTTAACTAGAACCTTTGATGAAAGTGAAATTAAAGAGGCATTATTTCGGATGGAGGTGAATAAAGCCCCTGGTCCTCACCTCCTCCCCATTGAATTCTATCAAGTATGTTGGCCTTTTATTAAACTTGATATTATGCATCTATTCCTTGATTTTTATAATGATTCCTTAGACATTAGGAGGATAAATTTTGGTGTGATAACTCTGTTGCCTAAAGTTAAAAATGCTGAAAGAATCAAGCAGTTTAGACCAATATGCTTGCTTAACAGTTTGTACAAGTGGTTTACTAAGGTGTTGACTTTGAGGTTGGAAAAGGTAGTTGGGAAAATCATTCATAATGTGCAGTCTGCTTTTATCCCCCAAAAGTATATAATGAATGGAATTGTGACTTTGCATGACGTCTTGCATGAGACTAAAATTAAAAGGGAGGTGGGGATCATTCTTAAGCTTGATTTCAAAAAGACTTATGACAAAGTAAGTTGAGAATTCTTATTCTCCTATGTAGAGGCTAGAGGTTTTGATAATAAATGGTGCAATTGGGTTAAGTGTGTGGTGAGCAATGGAACACTTAGTGTCAAATTGAATGATGTTACTGGGAACTATTTCTTGAGTTTTAGCGGGGTTAGGAAAGGTGACCCCCTGTCTCCATTACTCTTCAATATTGCAGTGGATTGCTTAGCCAGAATGATTCATAGAGCACAGGCTAACAATCTGGTGTGAGGCCTTGCTGATTCTCTTATTCCTAATGGATTGGTTGTGTTGCAGTACGCTGATGACACCATTTTATGTCTCAAAGTTGATTTGGTGGGTTCTAGAAACATTAAGATGCTTCTATCCTTGTTTGAGCAAATGTCTCGATTAAAAAACCAATTTTGATAAAAATGAAATCTTGACTATTGGAGGTGATCACAATATAGCTGTTGATTTTGCCCAAGTGTTTAATTGTCAAATTTAAAATTTTCCAATAAAGTATTTGGGTGTGTCAGTGTCTTCTAGTAGATTACATGTCATTGATTGGCAGGGCTTAGAAGAGAAAAAAAAAACGGCAACAACTAATATGCAATCTGAGTTTTTGTGTAATCATGCAATCATCCATCCTCATCCATTAGATGTTCATCTTATAGTGGTTATCTTTTTTCACATAACTCCCTCTTTGCGAGAACCCCAAGTGGAAGGGGTTAAATGAAAAAATACAACCACCCTAAGATGAACATCTAATGGATGAGGATGGATGATTGCATGATTGCACAAAAACTCAGATTGCATAGTAGATGTTGCCAAAAAAAACAGTGCCCTTTCTCTGGCTGGTAGGGTAGTTATTTGGAATTCAAGTCTGTCTAATATCCCCACCTACTTCATGTCTATGTTCTTGCTTCATAAGACTGTTATTGATAGATTGGATATTTATAAGAATAAATTCTTGTGGTAAGGAGGACATGATAAGAAAAAATACCACTTAGTGAGATGGAGCACCATCTGTAAACACAAAAATAGGGGAGGGGTTGAAGTGAAGGACCTGAGATTAATGAATATTAGCTTGTTGGTTAAATGGTGGTGGAAATTGGAGAGTGAGGAGGGATTGTTGCAAGATGTGATTAAAGCTAAATACATAAAAGGGAAACCTGTAGGGCTGGTTAAGCACAGACAGCAAGACTCTCCCTTTTGGTCAGATCTATTAAAAGTGAGACACATTTACTTAAAAGGGAGGGGTTTTGTGTTGGGGAAAGGGGATAGGATCAGATTTTTTTTTGGGTGGGGGGGGGGGGGTGGGGGGGGGGGGGGGGGGGGGGGGAAAGGGTGCATGGTTACATGATGTTGCTTTCCAAGTTAAGTATTCCCTGTTATATGAATTTTGCTCTGGCCCTAACACTACAGTGGCCCAAGTGGCCTGTGTCGGGTGGGTTGTTCAATTCAAATGGAACCTCCCTCATTTTCTCCATGAACAATGGTATGAATTAGCCTCTTTACTTAATGAACAAAGTATTCAAAATAGGGAGGATAAAGTGATATGGTTATGGTCCAAATCCAAACAGTTCACAGTTAAATCTGTTTATAATTACCTGAGTAGAAGTGCAACTAGCCCTGGGTATAAAAGACTTTGGAAAACAAAAATGCCGCTAAAAATCAAAATGTTCCTGTGGTTAATGGAGAATGAGGCCATTCTTACAAAAGATATTATAAAAAAAAACTGGAATGGAGATCTAAGTTGTAGGTTCTGTAATGAGGATGAGTCCATCACGATGTTCCAATGCAATGTTAGTAGAGTGTTGTGGGGCATTGTATCTTCATGTATTGGCTGTGATACTAGGCCAGCCAATCTGATCCAATACTGGAGATGGATCACAAAGGTGTTGCCTGGTAGTGAAAAGTTCTTTGTTGTGGGTCTTGGTGCCATTTGCTAAGCGATCTGGAAAGCAAAGAACCGTGCTTATTTTGATAAAAAAACTAATCAAACACTCTAGTGACATTATCTGCCATGCTTGTGCTTTATTGAAATTTTGGACAGATTTGTGCCCGGAGGAGGAAAGAGCTTCTCTCAAGAGGGGAGCTGATGCTTTGCTCAAAGCAGCGATGAAAATTCTGAAGCAGCAGGGGCTGAGGTTGATGAACAGAGATGATGGAGGTCTGATCTCAATGGAGGGCGCATTTGATCCTGGAGTTGGTGGATGATTCAAGCTTTTGCGGGTATAGGAGTCCCTGTCCCCAGATGTTAGAAATCGTGCAAACGGGTTTAGCTTTTGCTCGTCATGTGATCAATACCAGTAGACAGTAGTCTTAGCTGGAAACTTTATGCTGAATATCCGTGATGGTTCTGTTGTGAATTCTCTGTTAGCTAGTGGCTATGGGGAATGCACGTGGAATGCTTCGTTCAAAACTGATGTATGAACATCTGATCTCCATTTCGGTTCGGAATGTAAGTGGAATATATGGTTCCGGTTCAAAAAAAGATGGAGCAGCTGAGCATACATTGACAGGTAAACATCACTCCTCCAGCCTAGGTCATAGTACTAGTTCACTACCATCACTAGGTACAGATTCAGGCATAGCATCTCAACAAATCAGTATGCATATGAAGACCGGAGGAACGTCACAGGATATGTCATGATAAAATGTAATATTGGTTCGGAACCAACCGTGTTTCAAAAGCTCAGGACAATACTATATGCAATACTGGCTTATCTTCTTCCGGGCAAAAAGGAATATCATGCTCTAAGAAAAGGTTAGATCCAACTGAATGTAACGAAAATGAAGCACATGAGCATCCAGCCTCTTCAGCCGAGACCAGCTGCAGCACCTCACAAACATAGCTAAGCTGATCCTCCCCTTGCAACAATAACAACACTGCAACTAAAGACCAAAACAAGACCATCATGGCACCATTTTAAACTTAAAAGGAGACGAATCAGAGCATACAAGTAATGAAGGGTAAGTAGAACCAAACCAAAACAGAAAATATGGCTTCTCAGCTCCGAACAGGGTACGTACACCTGGATTAGTTAGATCATAGTCACACAATCTTTATATTGTCTCTAAAATGGAACAGTATCCATAAGCAAACAGATAATAACAGTTTTCAAGTTTTCATAACACAACCAGAACTTTCAAAACCGCACCAGAAAGCTGAGTGCCCTCCTTCGCATTGCGGCACTAGCCACCCACCAGTGTTTTAAGCCTTCTGTCCAGAAGTAACCAAAAGAAGTCAGTAGAAATTGTAGAAACACCCCAAATACAACAATGGTGTCACACAATTCCCATAGTAACATTGTGACATAAAGTAACCATTTGCCGCCTTATCGACTTGGATTAAATTGAATTGCACCGCTGGATAGAGTTCGAATTTAAAAGTGGCAATCCATCAGTAGCATTGTGGTGTACAAGCCATTAGCAGCTGCAGTGCAAACAAATCCAGAAACTGTCAGCAAATAAAATACACAAGGAAAAAATAGCATAAATCTGAACAGTGATAAAAATCAGTACTTCATTTCATTTGGACTTTATTTCTAGAAATGGTTGACTGTGTTTCCATCTTATCTTTGACCAACGGTTTATATAAATTCGATCAA
Organism: Tuctoria greenei; assembly: GCA_036927565.1. Taxonomy (NCBI): domain Eukaryota; kingdom Viridiplantae; phylum Streptophyta; class Magnoliopsida; order Poales; family Poaceae; genus Tuctoria; species Tuctoria greenei. The sequence continues at coordinate 33,382,709 of JAYESD010000008.1, read as the reverse complement.
CTTTAACATGAGATTCATATTTCTAGATTCACTGTAAAAAATAATCTCATAATACAATTACGTGTTAATAAAGTTGATCAAATTTATACAAACCATTGGTCAAAGGTAAGGAGGAGACAGAGTCAAGCATTTCTAAAAATAAAGTTCAAATGGGACAGGGTGTATCAAACATATATATATATATATATAGATGTTAGTTGGGTACGGTGGACTCCAAGAGAGTTTAGCTTAAAGTAACAAAAGAACTATTTATATATTATTATGCACATATAGAACCAGCTAAATATCCAATCTAAATGAATGATATCATCCCTACCTTAATATAGATCTTACTCTCCCAAGATTCAGCCATTTCATTATCTGCTCTGCAACTCAAATAACAGAGTATTTTCCAGTTTGAGCAGATCCAGGAAGATTCAGAGCATGATTAGCACAATCCTCAAGGACACGTTTCAGTTCTGCTTTTGCCTTCTTCACAGATGACTCTGTCGGGCCCTCAATATACAGGTACAGCTTGCGCTCATTCGCACCAACAATTTTTCCTGGAGGAATATATGTTCCCCGAGTAGTGATAGCAGCTCCAGTCCAATCCTGAATAGGAGCCAATGTCTCTTTATGAGTGATCCTCCAGCGAGCATTTTGTGGGAAATCGTTAATCTCAAGTTCAGCCTCATAGTGCTCTGGAACTGCATGGGCCTGTATCCTAGCCAAATTTTGCTGTAAGTTCATTGCAGCCTGAAGTGCACGAGCTGTGGCCTCATCGTTTTGTTGATTAGCAACAGCAAGTATAGGAATCAAGGGGGCTGCCGCAGATCCTGAGTTTTGCGGGTTAGCACTATTAGCAGCCTTGCTTGCAGCCAAAGCAGCAGCTGCATGAGCATTGGCAATAGCTTGTGCAAGGTCACCACCTGCCTTACGCACGCCCCCTTCTTCTTCAGAATCTGAATCTGACTTGTCCTCCTCGTATCCATATTCCCTTGCTTGAGCCTTCTTTGCAGTCTTTCGTGCTTCATCCTCTTCCTCGTTGAACTTGAACCCACTACCACCATAACCAGTACCATGGGCCTGCTCTGTACCCTGCTTTACCTTCACCATGAACCGCTCAGCTAGGGCTTTCAGGTCCTGTGGAACAGCCTGTTCAGAGAGTTCCAAAGCCTTGACAAGATCTGGTGCATACCTCTCCTCTTCCTCAGATATAAAGGTCACAGCGAATCCCTTTCTACCAGCACGTCCCGTACGTCCAACACGATGAACATAGTCCTCGTAATGGTTAGGAACATCATAATTGACAACCAGCTCAAGTTCTTTTACATCTAATCCTCTAGCAGCAACACTAGTAGCTATCAGCAAGCTACAAACATTGCTCTTGAAATCACTAATAGTTGATTCACGATCAGTCTGATCTTTACCACCATGCAGAGACAGGCATGGATAGCCATGCTGGAACAAGTCTTTGAGTAGTGAATCACATTTATCTTGCGAGTGGACAAAGACAAGAATCTTTCCCTTGACATACCACTCACCAAGCAACTCTAACAGCCTAAAAAACCTCTCACTATCTGGTCGCACCTCAACCAGTTGTGCGATATCTTTGTTCACGACACTCCTCCCGCCCACCTGAATCTCGACAGGCTTAGTGAGCACCTTACGTGCCAGTATCTCCACCTGCCGTGGAAAGGTGGCAGAGAAAAGTACTGTCTGCCTATTTGGCCGAGTGTTCTGAACTATCCGAGTAATTTGAGGCTCAAAGCCCATGTCAAACATCCTATCAGCTTCATCCATCACCAAGAATGTCACCCTCCGAAGGTTAGTGATTTTTCCACTGCTAGTGCAGAGGATATCAATCATCCTGCCTGGTGTACAGACAACAATTTCAGCACCTCTCTTCAGTTCGCTAATCTGCTGTGCAATCCCTGAGCCCCCATAGATAGCAACACAGTTGATGCCAAGCACCTTAGAGAACTTCTTAATGTCCGAGTGTATCTGCACCACAAGCTCTCGGGTAGGAGCCATAATAAGCCCAATAGGGCCATCCCCAGGAACAACGGGGGGCTGGTCTTTGACATGCCTCAGCATCGGAAGGACAAACGCTAGAGTCTTGCCAGAGCCAGTCTTTCCAATTCCTATACAGTCACGTCCACTCATTATAACCGGCAATGCTTGTGTCTGTATAGGCATCGGTTTCTCAAAACCAAGCTTCTTGATGGTGTCAAGCAACTTACTTGTCAGCCCACTCTGTACCCATGTCTTTATTGGCTTGGGCACCTCCTTCCCATGCACCTTGAGCTCCAACTGCTTCCGGTAGGCCACCACTTCTTCGGTTGTCATCCTCATAATGTCCTTCACCTCAATATAGAAATTCTTCCGAAACGGTTGGTAATCAATCTTCGAATGATCAACAATTCCCAGCTTCTCGGCCTTCGTCTTCTTCACGCGCTTCATGAACTCCTCATCATCCTCGTCCTCCTCTCCAGCCCCATCCTCGTCAGCATCATCATAATCAGAGTCCGAGTCATCCCCTTGCATAATTCTCCCCATCGCCCTCTTCGGCCCCTTCTTATCCCCATTACTCATGGGATCCTTCGTTCTTTTATCCTTCTTGTCATCCTCAATGGCAGCAGGCGTACTGTCCATAGCCACTGCAGCACTCTCCAGCTTTGCAACCTCAGGCAACACCATGGTGTTCATGAATGCATCAAGCGGATCGATCTCATCTTCATCCATACCGGCACCCCCGTTGGCATCGGTACCACCATTCGGCAAATCAACATCCATGTCACCAGCACCACCATTCTCCTCCGCCTTCTTGCCATCCTCCTTATCCGCCTCCTCATCAGACTCCTCCCCGTCAAGGGTCCACTTCTTCCCTTCATTGCCATCAGCCTCAGCCGTCGTGGCAGCAGAAGCACCACCGGCACCGCCGTCCTGCTCTGCACGACGCTTCTCCTGCCACTCCTTCACCCGGCGGCGGCGTCGCTCCATCTCGTCGTCGAGCCGCAGCTGCTCGGCCTCCATGTCCTCCTCCTTCTTCTTCTGCCGCCTCTTCTCTGCCTCCTCATCGCTGATTTCCTCTCGGGGCGCCTCCTCCTCCTCCGGCTCCGCGTCTCGGTGGTTGTGACGCGAGGACCGGCGGTGGCGCTTGCGCTCGCGGTCATCGTCCTCCTCGTCGACCGCCTCCCGCCGCCTGGACCGCTCCTCCCGCCGCCGAGCCCGCTCCCTCTCCTTCTCCCGCTCCTCCCGCGCCCGCTCCTTCTCCTTCTCCCGCTCCCGCTCCTCCCGTGCCCGCTCCTTCTCCCGCTCCCGCTCCTCACGCGCCCGCTCCTTCTCCTTCTCCCGCTCCCGCTCCTCCCGCGCGCGCTCCTTCTCCCTCTCCCGCTCCCGCTCCCGCTCCTCCCGCGCGCGCTCCTTCTCCCGCTCCCGCTCCTCCCGCGCGCGCTCCTTCTTCTCCTTCTCCCGCTCCCGCGCCTTCCGCTCCTCCGGGTCCTCGCGGTCTCGATGATGGCGGTCACGATCGCGGTCGCCTTCCCTGTCCTCGCGGTGGTGCCGCGACGACGAGCGCTCGCGGTCCTTGTCCCGGTGGTGGCGGGAGGAGCGGTCCTTGTCCTTGTCGCGGTGGTGGTGCTTGGATGACGATTTGACGGCGGTACGCTCGTCGTCGCTGGAGGCCATGGCGGCGAGCGGAGGAGAGGATTCGGGGTGGCGGAAACCCTAGGCACAGATGCGGTCGAGTGCTGGTTTTTTTCCTGAATTATTTTTTTGCTTCACCAAAAAGCCAGCCTTGTTTAGTTCGCTGGAAATCGGTTTGGGATGAGGACACGTCGTCTTTTGCTTAAGCCGTTTGGATGTCTGTATAAGCAGCTGAGACTGTGCGCCATTTTGAGCTGCCAAGGTAGTTTTCATGGGCTGGGCTTCGCTTGCACATCCATCCTATGGGACAACCAGCTCATCCATCTTAGGGTGCGTTTAGTTTGATGTTAATGTTGAATTGGATAGGTTCATCCAGATTTTTAGACCATTTAAATTGATGTTTGGTTAGATAGATTAAATGAAATAGTTTTTTTGGTAGGTTGGATGAGAAGTGGATTGGATGATCCAAGTTATTATTTGTTTGCATATATATTGTCGAATTGTTGTTACGACACTTCTCCCGATACTACTAAAACGTAGTCCGCAGAGGTTCGTATTCGGTTGGAATACGCGTAAGATTAAGAGCGAGACAGTGACACACAAGATTTTTACGTGGTCCGGGCCGCCTGAGCGTAATACCCTACGCCACGGGGTAGTTGTTGATGAACTTATGTGCATAGTATGCGTGTGAACCTTTTTCTCCACCGTGCGGTGCAGTCCTATTATATGCTAAGGACTGGTTGTTACATGGTTTGCTTGACCCGACAGGTGGCCCCGGCTGTATTAAACATCCTATACAAGATCTACTGGTGTTATGGGTGATTAGCAGTCTAATAACGCGTATTAATGATGGTGTTATCAGTCTTGATGCTTCTCTGTTCGTGTTTCATTAATGCTAAATTAATGACGCGTTAATCAGGTCTTATAACGATTGTTTTAATAGTCTCTTGAATGTTCGTACCGTTGGAGATCATGTAGTCGTTGCAGGCTTAGGTTTGGAGGTACAACACGTGGTAGCTCCAGAGCTTCCCTCTGCGAGGAGGTAGGTACGAAGCTACTCGACTCGTGACGGCATTGGAGCTTCCCTCTACTGGGGGTTAGGTTCGAGGTTGTCATACGCATGGCGAGACCGAAGCTTCCCTGTGGAGGGAGGTAGGTCCGGTCCCGCAGGACACGTGGCAGTACCGGAGCTACACAAACGAGGGATGCGGGCCCATTATTGTCACACGAGTCTTGCATTCGGAAGTCTTCAACTCGGACATAGGAACCCCTTGGTTTTAAGTGCGGTATCTGGGGTACCTGATATCCAGGGTACCGACAGTGGTCCCCGGGCCCACCTCTTGGGGAAACCTCCTGAGTGAAGTTATATTACTAGAGGTGGGGCCATCTTCGATTCCCGCGCTTCAGCTTCAATGTCTTTTGCTGGGCGGTTGAGACGACAACAAAGAGTTATGCCATCGCCACGTAGCCCTTTTTTACACGACGCGTGGGATCCTAGCGTGCGGATCTTCAAGAAATTGAAGGTCGGCCGATTCCCAATACGAAATTCGTATCAGTTCCCAACGTAATATTTGTAGCTCTGTCAGGCAACCGCCCTCGGGATTCCAACTTCTCATCATGACAACGGTTCACCTGGTGCGACTTTTTCACCAGAGTGGACCCATGCCCGCTTGTCATTGACAGGATAAATTTTTGGAATGATATTTTGATCCTGTCGCGGTTTCCATCCAAACGTTGCAGAGGCTTACTTAAGAAGGAAAGTTTGCACGATTAGAGGACTCTTTACGCCTTCATTCGAACTTGCGCTCAAAATCTCTCCACCCTTGCATAGCTTTTCCAACTTCCGCTCCGCTTTGTCACAATGGAGTTGGATCTTTCCTGCAGCAAGATCAAGAGCGATGAAGATTTGTCGAGGGTCCGAACCTATATGGGGTGTGAAAGTCACCTAGAGGGGGTTAATAGGCAATATGACCTAAAATGGCTTAATCAAACGAGATTAAATTTCTGAGACCGGATTTGTGTGGACAGGGTCGGACTAGTCCGCTCAGCACAGGGTGAAAGCCTAAAAACTTGATTTCTACAAGTTATTTGCAGAATTTAGGTTCACCAAAGGTATATGCAATGTTTAGCAACCTAGTACAACCTAGATTAAAAAGAGCAAGCAATTAGATTACAAGTTTTCAATGAAGATCAAGATGAAGAACAATATGAACACTAATAGCAATTGTAGTGATTACAAAATGTAAGCAACAAGTGAGACAAGATTTATCCCGTGGTTCATATCCACAAAAAAGCCTACATCCACGTTGAGAAGTTCACACAAGGACCGAATCTCACTTGACCCTTCTCTCACCAAGTCAGCACAATGGCCGAATTGGTTTCCACTATATCAATGGGTAATCATCAAGTTTCCTGGGGCTGCTGTAAGGATCGAATGCCCAAGAGGGGGGGGTGAATTGGGCTTCTTTTCAAAAATTAAAGCAATAAAACTTAATTACTAAAAAGCCCAATTCCCTATGCAAACAACCTATGCATTCAAGTGAATAGTAACTTTGCGGTATATGAAATGCACAAGTGTAAGGGGAGAGGAAGAAAGCGCAAACTCCCGAGGAGACACGAAGATTTATCCCGTGGTTCGGCAAGATCGTCAAGATCTTCCTACATCCACATTGTGGCACCCACCAAAGGGTATAGCCACTCCCAAGTCACCGAGACCAGGGTTCTTCACTATACTTCTCCGTTTGCCAACCTCGGCAAGGTGGAGCTCAAGCCTTGTACAAGTTGGATCCTTCGGGCTTCCACAATCGTCTTGGCAAGCTCCGGAAGGCTCTCTCCAATACAATTACCAAGGGACACTCCCTTACAGCTCTCACTACACTAGAGACTCCAATCACCAAGAATGGAGGCACACAAGCACTATCTCTAGTTAGTTCCAGCCTATCTCTTGGTGTACAAGTGGTGAAAACGATATGGAAGTGGTAGCTCAATGTCTTGAATGCTTGGTAAGGTGTAGAGTAAGTCTGGGCTTCAAGTCATATCGAATAGACTGGTTGAAGGGGTATAAATAGCCAGCCTCCACGAAATAGCCGTTGGAAAAAGTAGGCTGACATCACTATTCTGCGAACACCGGATGATCCGATGTCCCCCCTTCAGTTATCATCGGTCGAATACAAATTAGCTGATGTCACTGTGTTAGATATGACCGCTATTAGACCGATGTTACACTTGCCTTCTCATCGGATGATCCGGTGGCACTTCATCCAGAATTGGTTCAGAATTGATGCTTACTGGAGTGATTGACCGATGTGTTTATAGTTGTACATCGGATGGTCCGGTGTTACACTTGGTCCAGGGAGATTGCTTACTGTATTGATGGACAGATGTAACATGCCCTTCATCATCGGATGATCCGGTGAGTACTTAGTTCTGAGGTCTTCTTCTTCTGCTGAACCAAATCGACCGATGTATTATTTTCTGGAAACATCGGTTGATCCGGTGAGTTGATTTTGTTTGCTTCGAGTTGTTCTAAGTATTCTTTTGGAATTTGCTCGATTGACCTCTTAGGCATTGGTTGGAAATACTCTTCTGATGATTATCAAGCATTGAGTGCTGTCAATTTTGGTTGAATAATTTTGACATATGAGCTTTTACTTCTAATCTTCATAAACATTGATTGATCTCATAGAATGATTGTTTAGGGGTCTCCAATTATATCTAATGAGCAGTAGATGATATTCATATAGATTTCATTTGATTGTGATGAGTGATATGGGAGACCTTGCATCCATAAATTTATTAGTAAAATCCAACGGTTGTCATTAATCACCGAAACCATACCTCATGGGGGCCTAGATGCTTTCAATCTCCCCCTTTTTGGTGATTGATGACAACACAACAAGTAAAGCATAATAGTAATGAATTTGAGAATACGATACTCGAAAGGATATGCAATAAGTACAAGATTTAACACACTTAAACTTGAAGGCTCAAAAAACGATCAATAACTCAATAGAATTAAGAGGCACACGAATACTCAATAAATAGCAAAAGAGTAGCAAATCTCCAAATTACAAAAGAACTCCCAAAAAGGATAGACTCCCCCTACAGCTAGGACTCCCCCTGAGACTAAGCTATCCTCCCCCTGACTCTTCTCCCCCTTTGGCATCAAGACATCAAAAAGGAAGACGAGTGCCTAAGGACCCTGAGCGCTCGGGGTGATGACGAACTGGTCACCGTCGAGGGTGCTGTCGTCGGAGCTGCTGCCTGCTGCTGCCAAAGCTGAAGTAGAGGTGGCGGGTGCTGCGGGAGCTGTTGTCGGTGCCTGCTGAGTCTGAACTGCTGGCAACGGGGCACTGACAATGGACGCTGGCGTCTGCTGTAAAAGCGTCGTAGCCGGCAAGGGAGAGTGGATAGGAGCACCTGGAGCAAGCAGTGGGGACATGCTGATCGACGGGTTTGGCGTGGTTGGCACTGGTGCTGAAGCTGGTGCCAGGACAGGTGGACCTGGAGCAAGCCCTGGAAGTTACGACAGCAGGGCAACCCCGGTCTGTGTGTAGAGGTTAGTGACCAACCCCAGGATGTCCATCATCGCCTGCTGCATCTGCTGCTGCTGGTCGAGAGAGTGCTGGTGCATCTGATCAATCAGCTCAGTCAGCCTGTCAGTGTCCTCTCGCCTCTCACGAGCTATCTGTCGCTGCATCTCCTGCTGCTGCTACTGGAGCTCCAAGAGACGCGCAACCTGCTCAGCTCGGGCCTACTCAGCTGCAATCTGGTCCAGGCGCTGCTGCTCAACCATCTGCTGAAGTAGGGAGGTAAGCTCAGATGGTTGGGAAACCTGTGCCTCTAACAGCGGAGGTGGAGTGGGAGGTGGCACAGTCGAGCCTCCAGCCTCCGCGTCGTGCTACCTGGGTGAGGGAGGAGGTGGGAAGTACTCCTCGACACTATCGCTGGTGTCACTCTTGGACCATATGTGCTGAAGATCCTCACCCTGAGCCTCATCCTGTGCTAGTCTCTCGTCTTCCTTCTCCAGGTCTGACCAATCTTCCTTTGAGAGACGGGCACGGATCTGACGCTCAACTAGATGGCCAAGGCGGCGGTCTCCAGGAGCTGGAGCACGGTAGTGGCCGAACCGTGTGACGCTCTCGTCGGTGAGACTTTCACGCACAACGGACCCCTCTGGAGCTACCATGTAGAGCAAGTAGCTGATCCAGTGACCAAACATAAGCTGCCTCATCATCCCGACTCCATCAGTGATGACGTCCTCCATCTCACAGATCAGGATGTCCACAATGTCGAACTCCATCCCGTTCATAACAAGAACAGAAGAGTCTGCTGCAAGCTGGTGAACCCCTCAAGGTATCCGGACCTCGGCAAAAGTGTGCGACGCAAGGCAAGGTGCACAATGCGTGCAGCTGGAGTGAGTAGTGCCGGTACCCGCGGCTGGTCTAGAGAGAAAGGCTGAGCGAACAGTGAGCATATCTCCTCAAGTGGTGGTGCCACACCTCCAGTGAGTGGTCTCCTCGGTGGGCCAGCCAGTCCATACACTCTCTCGTGTAGGCATGTGTTGTGAAGATCCACGTCTAGCAGTTGTCCCAAAGTCTGTCTGGTCAGGTGGTGATGCTGGCCCATAAACATGAAGTCAATGGATTTGCGGCCCTCAAAGACGTAGAGTGTGGCATAGAATACTCAGGCCCAGTCCTCCACATAGGCACTCCTCTCGTAAGACATCAGCTCCACTAGCCCTCTATACATCTCAAAGTAAGGGCGTAGCTCTGTCCCAACTGCAAGAGCAAGCTGATCCCAATTCAGGAAATTGTGCTAGAAGAGCTTATGGCCCCAACGTCTGTAAGTCTCGTACAGTGACGCCTGTGTCAGGGTCCAAAAGCGGCTATCCACAAGTGCCTCTCTGGGCTGCGGGAACCACTCCTCAAGTAAAATGCTCCACCTGAGCTTCCTGAGCTGCTTGGCCTTCAACTTCCTGTAGTCTGTCAGGCGGACACCCTCAGCGACACGGACTTTGGTGTCCATCTCATAGACGACTCTCTGGGCCGCCCTGTCCTCTCGAAGGTCAGCTGCTGACGGTCTCAGTCTCGGGGCTGCGGCTGGGTGACCACCTCGGGTCCTGACTGAGCGCCGGCGAACAAGCGGCACTTCGGGCTCCTCTTCCTCCTCTGACTCCTCTGGCATGGGAGGCTTCCTCTGTCGGGCCTCGCGGATCCTCAACGATCCTCCTCAGCTTCCCTCTCGCTCCTCAGCGGCGCGAGCGGCCATCAAAGCTTTCTTCGCCTCCTTCGACAACTTCTGCTTTTTGGCGGCCGGCTCCTCAATAGCCTTGCCCTTTCCCTTCTTGTCACGACCCATGACGACGACGAAGATGGGGTCGCGGGACACAAGCTCGGGCGGACGGGACGGCGACACAAAGATCGTCGCGTCTGGGGAACCCTAGCGGTGAAGCGACGGCGATCGTAGGGGGGGGGGGGGGGGGGCACCACGGTGGCTCAGAGTGTGGTGGTGCAGCGCCTAGGATGGCGTGGGCCGGCGGCAGTGGTGCAGCGGCGGTGAGGCATGGGAAAGCGGCGGCAACGCTGCTTGGAGCGGCGGTGGCGGCGCTGTGTGGAGCGGCAGTGGCGGCGCTGCGTGGGGCGCAGGGTGAGCGACGGCGGCGGCGGCTCGGAGGGCGGCGGCGGCCGGAGGACGGCGACAGCTGGAGGGCGGTGGCAGGGCAAGGGAGCGGCAGCGGAGGAGGTGTCGGGGCGTCGGTGGCGGAAAGCAAATCGGGGAGAGAGAAACCCGAAGGCGAAGAGGCGCTAAATAGGTGGAGCCCGAACCCTAGCTCAAATTTTAACATCGGATGAACCGACGTTAAATGAGGACTGTGTCGGTCAAATGATATAGTAAGGGTAATTCAAAAGTTCCATTGACACCGGATGATCCGACATGAAAATGATTCGCATCGGTTGAATTTGGCACAACTCCATAAATGTGAACATCGGATGCACCGATGTTTCTCAGGATGAACTCGTTGGTTGATTTGACTTTCTGACTGAGTTGACCCTTGGCACTTGAACACAAACTGATCTGATGAGCTTCTGGCCTAATCATCGGATAATCCGATGACTACAAAACAGCAACATCCCATATATGTCCTTTGACCCAAACAAACAAACACGAAGAAACACATGTCTTAGGACTTTTTTGGGCAACCCCTTACCCCTCAAAAGACTAATGACCAATAACTTGGCTGAGCCCTAAAGCAAATAGAACATGAAGAAATTTAGGAAGAAATCCAAATAAAATGTAAGGCCCATGCTTTGTGAGCTAGAGGATGAAGACTTCTATCTCTTTAAAGCATGTTCCTTTAGGCATTAACGCACCTAATATTTTGTTCTTTCCACATCATATGAGTTGAGATATTGCATTTCAAACAAGTCTCTTTCTCATGAAGTGGGTTCCCCTTTGTGACAATCTACCATATGCAATGCCAAACAATTTATAATGCAAGAAATTAAACGTGAGTGCAAGTCTATATGGCAGGCATCATGCAAGACATAAATTAAATCTATCTTGCCAAATTTGAACCTTTCAAAGGCTTCTTCAGGGAGAGCCACTCTCCAAGTCTTGGGGAAACCCAAAAGAACCTCCATCCCAAGCTAACCCTTGCTCACCCCTATCTTTTGAAAGTTAGACAAGACCTATATGAGATGCATTCTTACATGATCATGGCAACTTACATGACGTTTGATGCATCTAGCACATTTAATTCACTTCTTAGTCTAGAAAAAGTTTTCTCATCAAGTGGCTTAGTGAAGATATCCGCCAATTGTTCTTCGGACCTAACACCTCGCAAGGAGATGTCTCCCTTAGCTTCATGGTCCCTCAAGAAATGGTGGCGAATATCAATGTGCTTAGTGCGGGAGTGTTGAATGGGGTTTTTAGCTATCTTAACCGCACTTTCATTGTCACAAGGAGAGGCACACAACCAAGTTTAATATCAAGGTCCAAAAGGGTTTGCTTCATATAAAGAATTTGGGCACAACATGCACCGACCGCTATGTATTCCGCTTCCGCCGTGGACAAAGCAACGGAATTTTGCTTCTTGCTAGACCAAGATACTAGGGAACGCCCAAGCAAGTGGCACCCACCGGAGGTACTCTTGCGATGCACACGACATCCGGCAAAGTACGAATCCGAGTAACCCAAGAGATGGAATTTTGCACCTTTAGGGTACCACAGGCCTACACTAGGGGTATGCTTGAGATACCGGAGTATCCTAAAGACCGCCTTCCGATGCAATTCTTTAGGTGCCGCTTGAAAGCGAGCACACAAGCATACACTAAACATGATATCGGGCCTAGATGCGGTAAGATAAAGCAATGAACCAATCATGGAACGGTAATTAGATTGGTCAATAGGTTTACCGTCCTTATTCGCGTCGAGATGAAAATTTGTTGCCATTGGAGTACTTCTTGATCTACAATCTCCCATCTCAAATTTATTCAAGAGGTCCTTGGTATACTTTTCTTGATAGATGAAGGTCCCCCCTCGAAGTTGCTTGATTTGAAATCCAAGGAAGAAGTTGAGCTCTCCAATCATCGACATCTCAAATTCCCTAGAGATCATTTTACCAAAACCATGGCTAAGAACTTCGTTAGTTGAACCAAAAATAATATCATCGACATAAATTTGACAAATAAATAATTCTTCGTCGATGTGTAGATGTTGGAACTTGAAGCTCCCCCTTGATCATGGCTCTCCTCAACTTAGGCTTGTCACAACAACATCATTCTTGCTAAAGGTACACGTTAGCCCAAGATCACAAAATTTGTGCAATAGAAAGCAAATTGAAACAAAGTGACTTAACATGCAACATATTTGAAATAAATAAACCATGAAAAATAAAATCTTACCCAACCGAATTAGCTTCCCCTTAGAATTATCACCAAAAGTGACTTGATCATGATTGTTGGGGTCCTTTATGGAGGTGAACATACCATTGTTGCTGGTCATATGTTGAATGCACCCGTTGTCGAGTACCCAATGCTTTCCACCGGATTTGTAGTTCACCTACACACATGAATTCAATTTTTGATTTTTGGCACCCAAGCCAACTTAGGTCCTTGTATGTGTGATACAAGTGTTTTTGGGACCCAAAGTTGCTTGGGGAGCTTCCCCTTCATGCCCTTTATGTCCTTGCCGATGAACCTTGCCTTCACCTTGCCATCTACTTTACTTAAGAGATAATTATGATCATCAAAAGTAGACTTGTAGTTAGTAGGCAATTTTGGAGAAGGCCGGTTAGGAAGAGGACACTCCCTTGTATGGTGACCGGTGACCTCACAATGTTGGCAATAGGAACCAACTTCCTTGATGAAGCTTGTTCTAAGCTCCGGTGAGGGAACCTTTCCTTTGTTAGGCACCGGGAAGGATCCAAATCCTCTCTTGTTGAAGGCCTTTGCTTGTTGGAAGAGGATTTCCTTGTGCTTGACTTCTCCTTTAGATAGTATTGCCACACTAGTGCGGAGACTTTCAATTTCTTCCAACAAGTCCTTCTCCCTAGCATTCTCTTTCAAAGGCAAAGACTTATGCAAGACATTAGTGGCATGAGAAGTAATGGATACCTTATCATTAAGATTTTGTTTCTTTATATTTTTCAATTCTTGATCAAGAACTTCATAAGCAAGATTAAGTACTTGATGCTCTTGGATTAACTCATTGTGCTTTCCCAAGAGTGCTTGGTGGGCTAAGTCAAGCTCATGATGATCTAGCTTGATTTGAGCCTTATCCTCCTCAATTTGCTTGACATGAGATTTGAGCGTGTCGTGCTCCTTAAGTATGCTTTCATACTTGTCAAGCAAATCGAGGTTCGCACTCTCAAGCTTAGCACGAGTTTCTTCAAGAGCCTTGACCTTGCTCTTTTCCCTCTTAATGATAGTGTGATATTCATTTATTAATGAAGTTAAATCATCGGGGGAAAGCTCGTCATCGCTAGAGTCATCACATACCTTGGTGTTACCTTTAGCCATGAGGCACATGGGAGGTGGATGAAGAGATGAGTCATCATTGTTGGTAATGGCAAGGCCGGCCAACCTTTCTTCTTCCGCTTCACTCTCTTCATCACTTGATTCTTCGTCAGTGATTCATTCATTTGCCTCACACATGAACACCTTTTGTGGATCTTTCCTCTTCTTTGGGAAGAGTTTTGCCTTCTTGCCCTTGTCATGTTTCTTCTTCCCAAAGGATCTTGGTTTGGGCTTGTCCTCTTCATCATCCTCACTATCTTCAAGCTTGCGATGCTTGCTCTTGTGGTTCTCTCTTCTTTTGTCCGGTTTTGGACAATCATAGGAGATGTGGCCTTGATCACCACAATTATAGCAAGTCTTGTTGTCATCTCTCTTTGGTAGAAATGCTTTCTTTTTGGGATCAAAGGTGTATCCCTTCTTGGCAATCTTGGAGTTCAAGCGAGAGAACTTTCTCATCATTGATGCAAGCTCATCATCGTCATCTTCACTTGATGCTTGCTCTTCTTCACTTGGGCTAGGCTCAAACACTTTTTTTTTGTTGAGATTTGTTCTCTTGACGGAAGCCTTTAGAGCAATTGTGGTTGAAGATGATTCCTCCATCATCCCAAGCACACTCATCTCATGAGCGTGAATCTCTCCAATAAGTTCTGAAACTTCAATGTGGTCAAGAGATTCTTTTTGAAGCATGGAGTTGATGATGTTGTACTTCGGCTTGGGAAGGAGCATAAGAATCTTGCGGTTGATGAGTTCCTTGCCAAGAGAAGCAATGTCAAGAGCATTAATTTCCTCGATAAGCACATTCAAGCGAGAAAACATTTCATTGACATTTTCATGAGGTAGCATTTTGAACTCATCATATTTGGCTTTAAGCATATGATATTTTAGTTCTTTGACGCGAGAAGAACCCTCATGAATTTCAATCAAGCAAGCCCAAATTTCACATGCTTTTTCTTTGCTAGCAATCCTAGCAAACACATCTTGGCTAATGCATTCATAAATGGCATTTCTAGCTTTAGCATCCTACTTGACTTGATCACAAACATAATTATGCTCACCAAATCCCTCATGGGTCGCTTCCCGTACCTCGGGAGCAATAGCCTCTAGATAAGCACGCATGTGTGCTTTCCAATAGGCAAAGTTCTTGCCCTCGAAGATAAGAACTGCACCCCCATTCTTGGCCATTTTAGCTCTCTAGCGGTGAAGCTAAAATGATCCAATGAGCAACCTTGCTCTGATACCAATTGTAAGGATCGAATGCCCAAGAGGGGGGAGAATTGGGCTTCTTTTCAAAAATTAAAGCAATAAAACTTAATTACTAAAAAGCCCAATTCCCTATGCAAACAACCTATGCATTCAAGTGAATAGTAACTTTGCGGTATATGAAATGCACAAGTGTAAGGGGAGAGGAAGAAAGCGCAAACTCCCGAGGTGACACGAAGACACGGAGATTTATCCCGTGGTCCGGCAAGATCGTCAAGATCTTCCTACATCCACGTTGTGGCACCCACCAAAGGGTATAGCCACTCCCAAGTCACCAAGACCAGGGTTCTTCACTATACTTCTCCGTTTGCCAACCTCAGCAAGGTGGAGCTCAAGCCTTGTACAAGTTGGATCCTCCGGGCTTCCACAATTGTCCTGGCAAGCTCCGAAAGGATCTCTCCAATACAATCACCAAGGGACACTCCCTTACAGCTCTCACTACACTAGAGACTCCAATCACCAAGAATGGAGGCACACAAGCACTATCTCTAGTTAGTTCCAGCCTATCTCTTGGTGTACAAGTGGTGAAAATGATATGGAAGTGGTAGATCAATGCCTTGAATGCTTGGTAAGGTGTAGAGTAAGTCTGAGCTTCAAGTCATATCGAATAGACTGGTTGAAGGGGTATAAATAGCCAGCCTCCATGAAATAGCCGTTGGAAAAGTAGGCTAACATCACTGTTCTACGAACACCGGATGATCCGATGTTCCCCCTTCAGTTATCATCGGTCGAATACAAATTAGCTGATGTCACTGTGTCAGATATGACCGTTGTTAGACCGATGTTACACTTGCCTTCTCATCAGATGATCCGGTGGCACTTCATCCAGAATTGGTTCAAAATTGATGCTTACTGGAGTGATTGACCGATGTGTTTATAGTTGTACATCAGATGGTCCGGTGTTACACTTGGTCCAGGGAGATTGCTTACTGTATTGATGGACTGATGTAACATGCCCTTCATCATCGGATGATCCGGTGAGTACTTAGTTCTGAGGTCTTCTTCTTCTGCTGAACCAACTCGACCGATGTATTGTTTTCTGGAAACATCGGTTGATCCGGTGAGTTGATTTTGTTTGCTTCGAGTTATTCTAAGTGATTCTTTTGGAATTTGCTCGATTGACCTCTTAGGCATTGGTTGGAAATATTCTTCTGATGATTATCAAGCATTGAGTGCTATCAATTTTGGTTGAATAATTTTGACATATGAGCTTTTACTTCTAATCTTCATAAACATTGATTGATCTCATAAAATGATTGTTTAGGGGTCTCCAATTATATCCAATGAGCAGTAGATGATATTCATATAGATTTCATTTGATTGTGATGAGTGATATGGGAGACCTTGCATCCACAAATTTATTAGTAAAATCCAACGGTTGTCATTAATCACCGAAACCATACCTCATGGGGGCCTAGATGCTTTCAGCTGCTCACAAGTTGAGGCTCCCACGAATCAATACAGCTAGGAGCACTTGAAGCTCAACTCACACAAGCCACAAAATACAACTCAAGTGCAAGAGATAAAACCGAGAGCCAAAGCACGATGATCATCCTTCACTCTCCTTCACAAACCCTAATCTCTTCAAGATTTGGTCTTAGAGGGCTAGTAGGACGAGTAGAAGCCTTTGGAAGGCTCTAGGTTGGTTGTGGCGACGCTAGGGTTCTAGAGTTAGTCAAATAGGGGTCGGGAGTCCCCTTTTTATAGGGGTCCCGATAGCTAGACGTTGCAAACAGCCCAAACCTGGACTAGTCCGATCTCGTACCACGGACTAGTCCGACCACTTGGGACCACCGACAATTTCACGTCATTAATCTACAAAACCGATGATGTGTGCGCCAAACATTTGAATTTCAATAGGTCATGGCAGCCCGGACTAGTCCGGCCAACAATGGACTAGTCTGAAATAGATCAGAAAGGTTTAGTCTGGCTGAAAACGGACTAAACTGGGTAGGCTCGGACAATGCTTTGGCCCGTCCCAAAATGGACAACTCTGGGGGGGGGGGGGGTCCGAACTAGTCTGGCCTCTGCGGCGGACAAGTCCAACCTCCCAGTACTTAGATCCAAATCCACTCACCAAGGGAAGAACGGACTAGTCTGTACCCATACGGACAAGTCCGAACTCATCCACAAATGTTTTGTTCGACCTAAAACGGACTAATCTGACTGGCCGGACTGGTCCGACCTGTGGCCTGGACAAGTCCAACCTCTAAGTGTTTTATCTCATTTTGTCTTCTTACTTAGGTTTTTCTCTCAACCACCACTTTGAGCCCTCTTGGATGATCTCAATGCACATAATACGGCCGCCCTCACACATGATACAACTAGTCTAAACTCAACACAATAGAAACCCTAATTTCTATGCTTGAGTCTTCGATGCCCATTTTAAACTTTTCCTTTTTGAGGGATTTTGTCTCATTTCAACCATCACACATGTTCTTAAGATCAACTCAGCTCAATAATCTCTTAATTGTCGTCATCAGTCATCCAAAACCCACGAGGATGCCTAGATGCACTTTCAATCTCCCCCTTTTTGGTGATTGATGACAACACATTAAGCTTCAATAAAAAGGACAATAATTTGTTTTCATAACATATATTTGTATAAGTAACTCCCCCTCAATGTATGCATCATGAATAAAAGAAATTGAGAGAGTTATCATACATATACATGTTATGGTGGGGTGTCTAAGTGATGTGCTCATAAATTGTGATGATACAATAACTATGCGAGATAAACATGTCAAGTCAAGCATAACATCACAATTAAGCATAGTACATGTGAAACATAGATTAAGTCTTACACGAATTGAAATGAGAGTTTTAAAACATAGTACAAGTCCATAGAGGATCAAGATAGACAACGACTATTAAAACTCTAAGTACCCCTTTCCAATAAGTACCCCCTTCCAATCTCTCCCCCTTTGGCATCAAGACACCAACAAGGAAAATAAAGGAGAGCCTTAATATATACTCTTCATCATCATCTTTGTCGTCATCTCCACCTTGGTGTTGCTCACTATCACTCTCCGTGGTCTCCGGGTCATTTGCATCGTCATCATCGCCCTCTTCCTCGGATGGAGCCGCCGTGGAGGTGCTAACATCACCAAATTACGTGAGTTCTTCAGCGGTGAACTTCGGGAATGGAGTCATCTCTCCATCACTCTCCGCGACGGGAGACATGGGAACTTCGAGCTTGTCGCATATCGCCTTGAGATACTTCTCTTGGCGATGCTCCATGCAACGTTGACGAACTTCTGCCTTCTGGCAATAGGCGAAGATTGCCTTGAAGCACTTGGAGACACCACTGTCGGACTGTGATGGAGGAGGAGGTGGAGGTGGCGAAGGCACGAAGTGAGAGTATGAGGCAGGAGGATCCACATTCTTCCTTCTAAGTGCAAGTGGCTCTGGAGAAGGAATCTGAGGACGAAGTATTCGATGAGTAATGTCCTTCTTAAAAGTAAACCCAAACACCTTCTCGATCATGAACATGATATAAGGAGCATAGCCAAATGATTGGTTGGGTGTGTGAGAGATGTTGAAGATGTCATCAAAGATGTAGTCCACCACGTTGAACCGAACATCTCCATCAATGAGCACTATTAAGTGTCTCAAATTTTCTTGAATGATGCCTGCATCTCCATCTTTGGGGACAATCGTCTTCCAGAGCACACGGTTGAGGACACAATAGAAGTACTTGATGTTGCGAATGTGCCCGACCTCATAGATTGCATGACTTGGATACATGTAGCCCAATACATCTCGATCAACTGGCTTGAGGTTGGAAATGATGATATCATTCTCCAGTTGATCTTCCAAGTCAAGAAACTGAGTGAACTCCCAATAAGTAGTAGATTATTGTTCTCCATGGGTCATCCAAGTGATCCGACGATCTCCATCGGTGTGGAAGTAGACGGTAGAATAGAATTAGACAATTACTTCCACATTCCAATCATATTGGAAACCCATAAGCTTCTTCATGCCATGTCGCTCAATATCTCCAATCATGGCATTGAATGCGGCATGATTCTTATGCGCCATGTAGTCCCAATCGATCATTGGGCATCCATCACCGGGGTTTGCTTTGTCATGTAAACGGTCCGGTAGTAGTCACAATGAAAATCACACCAAAAGCGAGGGTTTGTGGTGCTCCTCTCGCGTTGATACACATTTACCATCCTCAATTTTCTTGCCTTCTCAGCCCCTTAGCCTTTGAAAATGTTAGTATTGAAAACGGCTTGGCTATTAGGGTTCCTGGCAAGTGAGGACATCCTCAAAGGGCCAATGGGTTGTGAGGGTCCCTTCTTAGCCTTGCTTGCCGATTTCTTAGCTACCGGAGCCCTTTTCTTTGGCGCATCATCCACTGGTGCCTTTCCCTTATCCTTGGATCCCTGAGCCTCTTGAGTCCTTGTCTTCTCTCCCATAGTGACAAGTCTCTTCTTCCTCTTTGGGGCAACCTCTGCAGCAGTAGAGTCGTGAGCTTCTCTTTGCTTTTTCTTTGCTTTCCTTGCTTCAGACTGCGATTCGAGGAGAGCTATGGCAAGCTCTCACTCCTCACAATCCCGACGATAGAGTGCTTGCCTCCTCGCCTCGGCTTCGTAAAAGGGGCACGTAGTCGGAATCCGACATCGTCGCTGAGAAGGGATGTAAAAGAGAGCATATGAGTCCAAAGAAGTAAAACATTGTTTTAGAATTCACAAAATTGATCAAGGTTGGGATTTTTACTGTGTAACCCGGACTTGTCCGCATGAGCCGGACTTGTCCGCCCTGTGGCCGGACTAGTCCGGTACACACAGTAAGAACCTTAATCTTGAGAAATTTTGCAAAAACTACGGATCCAACCACAATATTCCAAGGATATGATCACAATGATATAGGGAACAACTTTTGTGAAAAAGCTTCTATCAAAAGACCTAAAAGAATGGAATTTCAAGGGTTTTAGGGCTAGGTCAAGAATACCTCTTCAAATCTTTGAATCAACGCAATGTGGATGAACAATCGGCCTTGGATGCTTGGGGATAAATTCTGACGCACCTTAGGGCTTCAATCCACAGATTGGAAACGATTTTTGGTGGAGGGAAGTGAAAATCGCCGATTTGGGGGGCAGTTTTGTGTGTTTGAGGAAAGAGAGTATTTTGAATGGGAGTGACCGTTCGAGGGTTCCCACAGAGTTTAAGTCCCCATGTGCCGGACTAGTCCGGTTGGGGACCCGGACTTGTCCGGCATACGGATTGGGTCCGAACTTTTCTGATGGGTCGGACTAGTCTGGTGCAGATGGCCGAACTAGTCCAGTTTAAAGGCTGAAAACTCATATATATTGAGTTTTCAACAGAGTTTGATCCTTTCGTACTATATTTTCACAAAAGATCTTTGTAAATATGGTCAGTAAGCAATAAACAACCAAACTATGACTATAATTCACAAAGATTCAATAATTTCAAAATAATTTGTAGAAAATTGAGGAAAAAGAGTTTTTCGCAAACATGTATGAATTTTGAAACAATACAATTAAAAATCAGATGTGCAAGATTCAAGACACATTTTGAGAATCTAGGATATTGAGCTCACTCCTAAGTTCACAAAATATTTTCTCATCTAGGGGCTTGGCAAAAATATCGGCCAATTGTTTTTCGGTTCTCACATGGGAAATTGCAATGTCTCCTTTGATGGAGTGATCTCTCAAGAAGTGGTGGCGAATATCGATGTGTTTGGTCCATGAGTGCTCAACTGGATTGTTGAAAGTGCATCTAGGAATACCTTGTGGGTTTTGGATGATTTATGACAAGCAAATGAGATCCTAACCTCTTTGTTGAAATGAGCACAGGTTTTAATAGCAAAATAAGCAAAGTGCCAAAAAGAAGGGAGAATGAGGAGCAAAGTGGAAATGAGCTCAAGGAAGAAGAATGGTAGATCATTGTGTATGGAGTGTGTTAAGGAAACACACCCCAAGAGCTCAAGCACAATTAAACACACACATTGCACAAAGTTATACAGGACCGGACTAGTCCGAATGTCACCGAACTAGTCTGATATCCTCTCTGCACAAAATCGGACAAGTCTGATATCCATCGTACTAGTCCGATATCTCTCTGACTAGAATCGGACTAGTCCTCCCTAGTGCGGACTAGTACTCAATACACTTCACAAGTCACACAAAAATCGGACAAGTCCGATCACCACCGTACTAGTCCGATATTCATTCTGATCTAAATCGGACAAGTCCGATATTAGCACGAACTAGTCCGAAAAACCCTCTAACCTAAATCGGACAAGTCCTTCAAGTGCGGACTTGTCACCCAATTCACTTAGGGTTTCACATGTCCGAACAAGTCCGATGACTATCGGGCTAGTCTGAAGATTTCCAGAAGCGAAATCGGACAAGTCCGCTCCTAGCCGAACTAGTCCGATATTTCGAGACACTTAGGGTTTGCTACACACAACACACCGAAATAGTCCGGTGTCCACCACGAACTAGTTCGATCTTTCTAAACCCTAACGGTTACTTTTAGAAACCCCATATAAATAGAGGTGCACGACCCAACTTTAAACTCTCTCGAACCCTAGCACCGTCACACCTCCCAAGAGCCTCAAAAGCCACATCTCTCCTGGAAATTAAGTGCAACAAAGATCAATCCTTTGAGGATTCACTCTAGATCATTGGAGAGACACGTTCAACACTCATTGAGCTCTTGGTTTGATTCTCTAACACACTTCTGTGATTTCATTGTAATCTTTTGAGTGTGTTCTTGGTGGTATTTCGTGTTGTAATCTAGGGGAGCCCTCAACGTGTGAGAATGCCCCTTTGAATTCGGTTATTTTACCCCTTTGTGATAAGTGGAAGAGGATTGGCCTTCGTGGTGATCCGACGAGAGTAGGGTTGGAGAAGACCCGGTCCTTTTGTGGACTCCTCAACATGGACGTAGGTTGCCTTTGTGGGAGCCAAACCACGGGATAAATCCTTGTGTCTTTATTGGTGTTCATCGTTCTTATTCATTACAACAATCTAGGGTTTCAACCATTATTGCATACTTTACGTTGAATCATTAAATATAAGATTGAATTGTGATATACCCTAGTCCATAATCTTGCAACACTTCATTTGACTGTATATTTCCGTTATATACATCGAAGAATCAAATTAATCGATCAAACCTAATCAACCTATTTGGTACACACCGGACTAGTCTGCACTTTACCGGACTAGTCCGATATCTCTGGTTTTGAACTCGTTGTTAAGTGTTGCAGGTTTCGACAAATTTCAAAAAGGCCTATTCACCCTCCCTCTAGGCCACATTCAATTGGTATCAGAGCAAGTTCTTCAAGAAAGAGACTAACCGCTCGAAGAAGATCATGTCGGACATGAAGGACATCCACAAGAGCAACAACCAAGAAAAGGTTGATGATGAAAAGAACCTAAAGGTGAAGAAGCTCCTCGAAGCCATTCAAGACTTCGAGGACGACGATGATGAGACGCTAGAACTAAAGGCGCTCCTAAGAAAGAAGACACTTTCCAAAGGGAAAGTGAAGATTGAAGAAAAGAATAAGGGGAGTAGTCACACCTACTACTCCCGATATGCTTTTAAATATGATCGTCTCAATTCCAATAATAATCATTATTTGTCTATCCCACTTGGAAAAGCCCCACATTTCGATGGAAGTGATTACTCAATGTGGAGACAAAATATGAAAATGCATCTAATTTCCCTCAATTCAAGTCTATGGCATATTGTGTGCACAAGAATAGATATCCCGAATGACGATGAGGAACTCACACCAAGCCAAGAGTAGGCAATTCACCGAAATGCACAAGTCGCGGCCGTAATTACCTCTTCGCTCACTCGGGATGAGTTCACCAAGGTGGATGGACTCGAGATTGCTAAGGAGATATGGGACACACTGCAAACTGCACATGAAGGTGACCGACATGTGCGTGAAGCAAAGATTGAAATGATCGAAGCCGAATTAGGAAGATTCACAATTGAAGAAGACGAGTCACCTCAAGACATGTACAACCGATTAAAGACACTCATCAACAAGGTCAGATCATACGGAAGTAAGAAGTGGAATGACCACGAGGTGGTAAAGCTCATCCTTAGAGCTTTCATGCCTCGCAACATCACCCTATGCTCCATGATCAGAGAAAGCCCCGGATACAAAAGGATGACTCTGAATGAATTGCTTGGAAAGATCATCAACTTCGAGATGATGAAAAAACAAGCAAAGCATGTCAAGGAGATTGCCGACCTCACCTCGACAAAGAAGAAAGTGTTTGCTTTGAAGTCCACCCTCAAGCCCCTATCTAAAGAAGATAGAGAAGCACAACTAGAAGAAGACAATGACGACGAGAGCAGTGAATTAGATGAAGAAGACATGATATTGTTTGTGAAGAATTTTAAGAGAATAATGAAAAAGAGACAAGGTACAAAGTCAAGCGAAGGAAAGTACAAGGAAAGAACATAGCCAAAGTTGAGGCGGGCATGCTATAATTGTGGTGAGTATAGCCACTTTATAGTTGATTGCCCATATGAAGAGAACAAGAAGAAGACCAAAGAAGCCAAGCCTCAACCCAAGAAATTCTTCAAGAAGACGAAACAAGCCGAACAAGCGCACATTGGGAAAGAGTGAGACTCAAATGATGAGTCCTCATCATCCGAGGAAGAAGAGATGGCTAGCATAGACATCGAGAAGACATCCAAGAAGGCTACTCTCTTCCCTACACTTGGCACATGGAAGGGAGATGGCATTTGCCTTATGTCAAAGGAAGGTAAATGCAAGATAACCATTAGACCCCTTCCGTGCATTCCTATTCTAGTGATGATGAAATCAATAGTGATAATGAGGATATGCTTGTTGGACTAGATAGGAAAACTATCATAAAAAAGAAATTTTTACTTGACAACTTGTTGAGAAGGAGAGGTTGATACATCGTCAAGAGGACATGATCATCTCCCAAAAGGAGGAATATGTCGAACTTGACAAGCTTCTGGAACTTGAAAAGGAATGAAGCAATTCACTAGAGCTTGAGTTAGCTTCAAGCAAGGAAACTTTCTTGGAGTTAACCAACTCAAATGCTACAATCAAGGACCAACTTGCTGACCTGATCAAGGTTAACAAGATCCTTGATGTGCAAGTTGAGTCACTCAAGCAAGGTGAACCTTCATCCTCTTCAAGTTCACCTTCTCAACTCACTAAAACTGAGGTTGCTTCTACTTGTACATGCAATAAAATTGACATCAGTTTGAAAGACAAGCAAACCTCTACAAAGGATAAGCATCCTACCCAAAGTGGCATATTTGACAAGGAGAAGATCAAATATGCACGCAGTGCATACTTGGTCCAATGACCTCCAAATGTCAAATATGGCATTGGTTATACTTATGGTGAAAAGCAACATGCTAAAAGCCATAAGAATAACAAGGAGGGATTGCCTTTGTAAAGAGAAGACCCTCTCAAACTGAAAAAGTTTGGACTAGTCCGGTCGGGGTCCGGACAAGTCCGGTCCACCGAACAAGTCCGACCTCCCAGACTAGTCCTGTATATAAACAACAACAATTATTGTTTAGAACCTTCGATGCCTCGTATGTCTTAATGAGAAATAATTATGGAAAGGTTTATGCTCATTGTGTTGGGCCACGCTGTGGGAACACAAGTCTCACGTGTGGGTGCCCAAATGTCTTGTAACTAATCTCCAAGGACCCAAGCAAACTTGGGTACCTAAAACCAAAGCATAATCTGTTTCTGCAGGCCTATTCCTCCGGTGGATCTAAATGGGTGCTAGACAGTGGCTGCACCAACCATATGACCGGAGAAAGAAGAATGTTCGTGGAATATGAAGAAAATGAGGATCCAAACGAGGGCATCTATTTTGGAGATAATAGCCAAGGAAAGGTGTTCGGTACCAGTAAAATTGCCATATCATATAAACACACACTTTCTCATGTATTACATGTTAAATTCTTAGATTATAACCTGTTGTCCATATCTCAATTATGTGACAAATGTTATAATTGCTTGTTCACTAATGAGGGTGTGACTGTTTCTAGGAGGAGTGATGGTTCCATTGCATTCAAGGGTATCTTAAAGGGAAAGCTCTATCTTGTTGACTTAAACAAGGATAAAGCTGAACTTGACACATGCTTGATTGCAAAAACCAACATGGGTTGGCTGTGGCATAGATGGCTAGCGCATGTTGGTATGAGGAACCTTCAAAAACTCCTCAAGGGCGATCACATCTGAGGTTTAAAGGATGTTGTGTTTGAGAAAGACAGGCCTTGTAGCGTGTGCCAAGCCGGGAAGCAAGTTGGAGCACCTCACCCCGCCAAGAACATCATGACTACAACAAGACCGCTCGAGCTACTTCACATAAGCATCGGCGGTAACAAATATGGTTTAATAGTTGTTGATGACTTTTCTCGCTTCACTTGGGTTTTCTTTTTGCATGATAAGTCAGAAACACAAGAAATACTCAAGAAGTTCTTCAAGCGAGCTCAAAACAAATTCTCATTGACAATCAAGAACATTCGAAGCGACAACGGCACGGAGTTCAAGAACACACAAGTGGAGGATTACCTTGATGGAGAAGGCATAAAGCACGAGTTTTCAGCTCCGTACTCCCCACAACAAAACGGAGTTGCCGAAAGAAAGAACCGAACTCTCATAAAGATGGCAAGAACAATGTTCGATGAGTACAAGACCTCGGATCGATTTTGGGCGGAAGCAATTAACACCGCTTACCACGCCGTAAATCGATTTTATCTTCCTCGACTACTCAAGAAGACATCCTATGAGCTACTCACCAGTAACAAACCCAATATTTCATATTTTAGAGTTTTCGGATCTCCATGCTATATTTTAAATAAGAAGCCTAGGACTTCAAAGTTCGCTTCGAAGTCCGATGAAGGTTTCTTACTTGGTTATGATTCGAACACTTACGCCTATCGTGTTTTCAACAAGACCTCCGGACTTGTTGAAGTAGCACGTGACGTAGTGTTCGATGAGACTAACGGCTCCCAAAAGGAGCAAGTTGATCCATGTGTACTAGGTAAAGAAGAAGCTCTCTGTCAAGCATTGAAAAGAATGGCCTTAGGTGAAGTTCGACCACAAGAGTCACCTCTACACGTGTATGAGGAAGATGAGCCACAAGAGGAGGTCAACGATCAAGGGGGAGCTCCCACACAAGATCAACCACAAGAATACGAAGATAATCAAAAAGTCAACAAAGGCAACCATTTAGGGAGAGAAGAAGATGATCATGAAGATACAACGCCTCAAGTGCCACACCCAAGAGTACACCAATGTGTCCAAAGGGATCACCCAATCGACAATATCATCAGTGACATCCAAAAGGGAGTAACCACTAGATCTCGTATAGCTAACTTTTGTGAACACTATTCGTTTGTATCCTTTTTGGAACCGCGCAGGATTGAGGATGCATTGAAGGACCTGGATTGGGTGGTGGCAATGCAAGAAGAATTGAGCAATTACAAGCGGAACGAGGTGTGGGAACTCGTGGCAAGACCCAATGCGAACATTTTCAGCACCAAGTGGGTCTTCCGCAACAAACAAGATGAACACGGGGTGGTGACAAGGAACAAAACACGACTTGTGGACAAAGGGTATTCACAAGTCGAAGGTTTGGATTTCGATGAGACCTTTGCTCCCATAGCTAGACTTGAATCTATTAGAATATTACTTGCATATGCTACTCACCATGATTTCAAGCTGTATCAAATGGATGTGAAAAGCGTCTTCCTCAACGTACCAATCAAGGAGGAGGTATATGTGGAGCAACCCCCTGGGTTTGAAGACGAAGAGTTTCCTGACCATGTATTTAAATTGCGTAAGGCTCTCTACGACCTCAAACAAGCTCTTAGAGCTTGGTATGAGTGTCTTAGAGATTTCTTAATTGAAAATGGCTTTAAGATTGGCAAAGTAGATTATACACTATTTACAAAGAATTTTGACAATGATCTTTTTATTTGTCAAAATTATGTTGATGATATAATCTTTGGGTCAACTAATCAATCTTTTTGTGAGGAATTTAGTAAAATCTGACAGATAGGTTTGAAATGTTAATGATGGGAGAACTAAAGTACTTCTTAGGATTCCAAGTGCGGCAACAAAAGGAAGGGACGTTCATAAGACAGACCAAGTACACGCAAGACATACTCAAGAAGTTTGGTATGGACAAGGCGAAGCCTATAAAGACTCCCATGGCAACAAATGGCCACTTGGATCTCAACGAAGATGGACCTAGTGTCGACCAAAAGGTATATCGCTCCATGATTGGATCTCTACTCTATTTGTGTGCATCTAGGCCAGATATTATGTTGAGTGTATGTTTGTGTGCAAGATTTCAAGCCAATCCTAAGGAGTGTCATTTGACAGCCGTAAAAAGGATCTTGAGATATTTAGTTCATACACCCAACCTTGGTCTTTGGTACCCAAAAGGCTCAAAATGCAATCTCATTGGTTACTCCGATGCAGATTATGCTGGATGCAAAGTAGATAGAAAATACCTCCGGTACATGCCAATTCCTAGGGAGATCCTTAGTTTCTTGGTCCTCCAAGAAACAAAATTCCATTGCCTTATCCACAGCCGAAGCGGAGTATGTTGCAGCCGGGAGATGTTGTGCACAACTCCTTTAGATGCGACAAACTCTAAGGGATTACGGTTACAATATGAACCATATTCCACTCCTTTGTGACAATGAGAGTGCCATTAAAATTGCCCATAATCCCGTTGAGCTCTCTAGAACCAAACACATAGACATAAGGCATCACTTCTTGAGAGACCACTCCATGAAAGGAGATATAGCCATTTCCCATGTCAACACCCGAAAGCAATTGGCTGACATATTCACCAAGCCACTTGATGAAAAGCGCTTTTGTGAACTCCGAAATGAGCTAAACATCCTTGATGCTCAGAGTGTGGCTTGAAATGTTGCATACCTGTATAAATTATTCAAAAAATGTTGATTGGATTGTGAAAATCATCTCTCTCAATTTTCTGCCGAAAACTATGTTAATTATTAGATCTTGGTGAATTATGATCATTGCTTGATTGTTGTATGCTTACTGATCATATTCATCAAGATTATTTGATTTGATTTGCCTCCCTATTTTCTAAATATGTACCTTCAAATATATATGAATAGGCTAAGCAATTCTCGCCTGGTGACCACGGACTAGTCCGTGGTTACGCGGACTAGTCCGCGGAGTGCCGGTTAGGCCGGACTAGTCCGGTGTATAACGGACTAGTCCGATATAGTCCTCTGGAAAAGTTCACACTAGTCCGGTCATCTCCAGACCTATCCGATTTTTCGTGTCCTTAACCCTAGCCGCTGCCAAACCCTAATTTCTTCACCTTCACTCTTGCCTCACGTGTTCTCTCTCTTCCACTCGAGCTCCCAAGGCGATTTTGCATCCCCTCCACCAAAAAGCTCCGCATTTGGGTGGAGATCAAGCATCCTTGCTCGAAGATTGAAGTTCTCGGACAAGTTCGGACTTCAACACCTCCCTCTTCGAGAATCAATCAATTTCTTCGGTAATTTTCACTCAAACCCTAGAAATTCCAGATTTCTTCATTGTTGATCAAATAGCCTAGCATATTTCACTATATACATGCCTCCTTGATGTATTACGTTTATGCTACGCTTGTTGTGCATTAGGAATCAACATTTGTCCAGTCTCTTAGGTTTTTGAGGATGAATACCGGACTAGTCCGGTCCATGCACGTACAAGTCCGGTCCCTCGGACTAGCCCGTGCCTGTACACCGGACAAGTCCGATTTTTCTGAACTCAAAACCTAGCCTGTCAATTCCTGAATGCAATGCCTTGTTATTCTTTCTCAAGCATGCCTTGTATCATCCATTATCATTCATATCTTGCTCAACTCATTCTCAGGACATGTCGAGCACGAATGATGAGATTTCAGATTTCGAGGCCGAGATGGACCACGAGGTGGCACCTCGGCCCTCGACGAGTCTTGGCAAGAAGCGCCAAGAGAGACCTTCCGAGCCTGCTCCATCTCCTCCACAGGCTTGGAGGAAAGTGCTAGCGAAGAAGCCGACCTCCAAGGTGCCAGCTTCTAGGGCTACCACCGGTGGTGGCCCTAGCTCGGCGAGTGCCCGCCTAGCCAAAGGCAAGGGCAAAGGGATAGCAACAGGTCCAGTTGGCCCGTTGAAGCTGCATGCTCCGAGAGAAGGGGTCTGGGACCCCACTGAAGAGAAGTTCAACGGGAAGGGCAATGATTTGTCGGCAAAGTTAAGAAGCATTGATTGGTATGGCCGACCGAAGCAAGCTGCCGACTGAAGATTTTGGTGCAACTTCCACGCAGATTTCTACAAATCTGTGTATCTCCCAATGAAGACACCGGTTGTGCGCAATCAATGGATTGATTGGGCACATTTTTAGAAGAAGTGCTGCTCCCCGTTCACTGAAGTGGTGGAAGCCATTGAGAGGCATGACTCGAAGGATCTCTTTGCCTTCAGGAACAACTGGAATGATGAGGTCATTGCACAATTTTTTGCAACGCCATTTCTCAAGTGAAGATGAGGAGAGTGTTACTTGGATGACTCACGGGTCCAAGTACAGTATATCTCAAGAAGATTTTGCAAGCCTGCTTCACCTTGACACCTCAAGATCTGACTGCTTGATCATCCACAACATAGGTGTCATTGAGAAGGATAGGATGAAGTTCCTATATGAGCCAAACTCAAAGTTCGTCCCTCCCTCCACAAAGAGCATGAAGCCTTTCTTTGTGGTTTTGAACAGAGTCTTGAGGAAGACTATTGCTCCCAAGGATGGAGATGCTGGGAGTGTGCAAGGTTATCTCCGGACATTGATGAGGGTGATAAGCAAGGACCTCCAGTTTGATGTGGCGGACAACATCTGGAATGACATGGTCAACATATCCTACACACCCAATAGATCTTGTGGGTATGCCCCACATCTGATGTTTTTGATCGAGAAGGTCACCAAGATTGAATTTGTCAAGGATGTGGAGCACCTACCCTTGAGGCCTCAGATGTCTCAGAAGCCAAGTGTCCAGGCTGGTCCCTCGCCGGCCTCCAGTCTTGAGGCACTGGAAGAAGGACTGAAGATGCAAGAGCTGCCCCTGCCAGTAGGGCAGCCCCTCAAAGGGGATCAGCCAGTGAGATCTTCAAATACCTGGCTGCCATCTTCGCTTCCTGCAAAAAGGCCGAAGTGAAGGCCCATAAGCTCAACAAGAGAAGAAAGGAAGATATGAAGTATGTGAAGGCAAATGTGAAGCAAATTTGCCAGAAACTGGAGATCGAACCCATTGGGTCTCCAGTAATCTCTGAAGATTCAGACTCAGACTTCACCTAGCTCGGGCCCTTGACCCCCTCTGAGCTTGCCTACCTTGGCATGGGGGGCTCGAGTGGCTCCGCACCTCCTCCTCCTCCTCATCAAGTTGAAGATGAAGATGACGAAGACAATGATGAGAGGACTGACAGCAAAGAGTGAAGACCTTAGGACCCTCCTCTCCTTCTTTTTGGTGTCTTGATGCCAAAGGGGGAGAGATTGAGGGGGAGTCTTAGCCTTAGCTGTAGGATGCGAGGAGAGAGCTCTCTTTTATCCTTTTTGACTATTTTGTGGGTTGTAAAGCTTTAACTATGTTCTTAAGTTAATTATGGTTCTTTTGTGCAATGTTATGATCTTTTAAGAAATAATTGTTGAGTTGTATGATTTTGCTCCTAGAATGACATATATGCTTGCTTTTGATTGATTAATGTCAACTATGTCGTTCTCATTGTTTCAACATACTTAGTTATGCATCCCACCATAAAGAATGCACATATGGATTATGTTTTCATTGCTTGATGTATTTTAGACCCATATGTGCATGCTTTATGAAAATCTCAATTTTTATCGCATTTTGTGAAATCTCAATTGGTTGTCATCAATCACCAAAAAGGGGGAGATTGAAAGTGCATCTAGGAATCCCTTGTGGGTTTTGGATGATTTATGACAAGCAAATGAGATCCTAACCTCTTTGTTGAGATGAGCACAGGTTTTAACAGCAAAATAAGCAAAGTGCCAAAAAGAAGGGAGAATGAGGAGCAAAGTGTAAATGAGCTCAAGGAAGAAGAATAGCAGATCATTGTGTATGGAGTGTGTTAAGGAAACACACCCCAAGAGCTCAATCACAATTAAATACACACATTGCATAAAGTTATACAGGACCGGACTAGTCCGATTGTCACCGGACTAGTCCGATATCCTCCCTGCAGAAAATTGGACAAGTCCGATATCCATCGGACTAGTCTGATATCTCTTTGACTAGAATCGGACTAGTCCTCCCCAGTGTGGACTAGTCCTCAAAACACTTCACAAGTCACACAAAATCGGACAAGTCTGATCACCACCGAACTAGTCCGATATTCATTCTGATCTAAATCGGACAAGTCCGATATTAGCACGGACTAGTCCGAAAAACCCTCTGACCTAAATCAGACAAGTCCTCCAAGTGCGGACTTGTCACCCAATTCACTTAGGGTTTCACATGTCTGGACAAGTCCGATGACTATCGGGCTAGTCCGAAGATTCCTAGAAGCGAAATCGAACAAGTCCGCTCCTGGCCGGACTAGTTCGATATTTTGGGACACTTAGGATTTGCTACACACAGCACACCGGAGTAGTCCGGTGTCCACCACGGACTAGTCCGATATTTCTAAACCCTAACGGTCACTTTTAGAAACCCCATATAAATAGAGGTGCACGACCCAACTTTAAACTCTCTCGAACCCTAGCGCCGTCACACCTCCCAAGAGCCTCAAAAACCACATCTCTCCATGAAATTAAGTGCAACAAAGATCAATCCTTTGAGGATTCACTCTAGATCATTGGAGAGACACGTTCAACACCCATTGAGCTCTTGGTTTGATTCTCTAACACACTCCTAAGATTTCATTGTAATCTTTTGAGTGTGTTCTTGGTGGTATTTCGTGTTGTAATCTAGGGGAGCCCTCAACGTGTGAGAAGGCCCCTTTGAATTTGATTATTCACCCCTTTGTGATAAGTGGAAGAGGATTGGTCTTCGTGACGATCTGATGAGGGTAGGGTTGGAGAAGACCCAGTCCTTTTGTGGACTCCTCAACATGGATGTAGGTTGCCTTTGTGGGAACCGAACCACGGGATAAATGCTTGTGTCTTTCTTGGTGTTTATCGTTCTTATTCATTACAACAATCTAGGGTGTCAACCATTATTGCATACTTTACGTTGAATCATTAAATATAAGATTGAATTGTGATATACCCTAGTCCATAATCTTGCAACACTTCATTTGACTGTATATTTCCGCTGCGTACATCGAAGAATCAAATTAATCGATCAAACCTAATCAACCTAGTCGGTACACACCGGACTAGTCCGCACTTTACTGGATTAGTCCGATATCTCTGGTTTTGAACTGGTTGTTAAGTGTTGCAGGTTCTGACAAATTTCAAAAAGGTCTATTCACCCCCCTCTAGACCACATTCAATTGTGGGCTATTTTGATGGCACTCTCATTGTCACATAGGAGGGAAATATGGTTCAAGTTTATGCCATAGTCCCTAAGAGTTTGTCGCATCCAAAGAAGTTGTGCACAACAATTTCTGACGGCGACATACTCCACTTCGGCTGTGGAAAGAGCAATGGAGTTTTGTTTCTTTCAGAACCAGGACATTAGAGATCTATCAAGGAACTGGCAAGTTCCAGAGGTACTCTTCCTATCAACTTTGCACCCCCACATAATCCGCATCGAAATATCCAGTGAGGTTAAACTTAGAGCCCTTAGGGTACCAAAGTCCTAGGCTTTGTGTTTGAACCAAATATTTAAGAATTCTATTAATGACAGTCAAATAACACACCTTAGGAGAAGCTTGAAATCTAGCACACATACAAACACTAAGCATGATATCGGGCCTAGATGCACATAAGTAAAGCAATGAACCTATCGGGGATCGATATACCTTTTGGTTCACATTTGGACCATCTTCATTAAGGTCAAGGTGTCCATTGGTTCCCATTGGAGTCTTGATGGGTTTGGCTTTGTCCATGTCAAACTTCTTGAGTATGTCTTGTGTGTACTTTGTTTGACTCATGAACGTGCCTTCTTTGAGTTGTTTCACTTGAAAACCTAGAAAGAACTTCAATTCCCCCATCATGGACATCTCAAACCTCTCGGTCATTATCTTGGAAAACTCATCACAAAAAGAATTGTTAGTAGAACAAAATATAATGTTATCAACATATATTTGGAAAACAAACAAATCATCATTAAATACTTAGTAAACAAGGTAGAATCGGCTTTCCCAATTTTGAAACCGTTTTGAGTTAAGAAATCTCTAAGGCACTCATACCAAGATCTAGAGGCTTGTTTGAGGCCATAGAGAGCCTTATGCAATTTGTAGACATGTTTTGGGAAGTCTTGATATTCAAAACTTGGGGGTTGCTCCACATACACCTCTTCTTTGATTGGACCATTAAGAAATGCACCCTTGACGTCCATTTGATATAGCTTAAAATCATGGTGAGTAGCAAAGGCAAGTAATATACGAATTAATTCAACCCTAGCTACGGGAGCAAAGGTTTCATCGAAATCCAAACCTTCGACTTGTGAATAACCTTTGGCCACAAGTCTTGCTTTGTTCCTTGTAACCACCCCGTGTTCATCTTGCTTGTTGCGGAACACCCACTTGGTGCCTACAACATTCGCAATGGGCCTCTTCACTAGCTCCCACACTTGATTTCTTTCAAAGTTGTTGAACTCTTCTTGCATGGCCATCACTCAATCCGGATCTCGTAGTGCTTCTTCAACCTTGTGAGGCTCTAAAGAAGAAACATAGGAGTAATGTTCACAAAATTTTGCAACACGAGATCGAGTAGTTGCCTCTTGGATATGTCTCCTAGGATGTTGTAAACGAGATGATCTCGTTGAACGCTTTGATGCACTCTTGGGTGTGGTGCTTGAGGTCTTGAATCTTCATCTTCGTCTTCCTCATTTTCATTGTCTCCCCATTAATTGATGCCTCCATTTTCATCTTCTTGGAGCGCATCTTAGGGGTCTTGAACTTGATCATTTCAGGAAGAGCTTGCTTGATGTGTGGGATGATCACTTGGGGTCATGAGATTGTTCTTGTGGTCGAATGTCTCCAAGTGTCATCCTTTCTATCACCACTTGTGGAGCTTCTTATTGATCTAGCACATGACGATCAACTTTCTCCACTTGGGAGCCATTAGTCTCATCAAACACTACGTCACATGCTACTTCAACAACTCCGGAGGATTTGTTGAAGACACGATAGGCGTAAGTGTTTGAGTCATAACCAAGCAAGAGACCCTCATCGGACTTAGAAGCGAACTTCGAAGTCCTAGGCTTCTTGTTAAGAATGTAGCATTTGCTCCCAAAAACACGAAAGTAAGAGATGTTGGGCTTGTTACAGGTTAGGAGCTTATAAGATGTCTTCTTAAGAATGCGGTGAAGATACAACTGGTTTATGGCATGGCAAGCGGTGTTAACCGCTTCCGCCCAAAACCAGTCCGACGTCTTGTACCCATCAAGCATAGTTCCATCGGAGGAGTATGCCTACAAAAAGGATTTAAGCCTTGGCTTTAGGTACCCAAGCGGTGATGGGTCCTTTGATGTTAGTCAAGAGACACCTGGGCACCCGCACACAAGGTTTAGGACTCTTGCGGTGTGACCCAACATACCTAGCATAAGTTTTACCAAACTTGTTCCTTAATAACACATATTAAGCATCAAAATCATAGAACAAGGGATGAGGTTCCTTCTTAGGCATCTTAGGAGATGTGGCAATGTTCATTCCTTTGTTGTTGTTTTATGAATCTCCTTTGACAAAGACAATCAAATCTTTGCCATTCTTGGGAGTTTTTGGCGTTTTGCCTCCTCTCCCTAGAGTAGCCAAGACCATCCTTGACAAGGGGATGCCTTGTGTTGGTATATGCACTACGTGCATATGCCATCTTCTCCTTGTCAAAAATGCCACCTCTCGGTCCTTGGCTGTTTTGTGCTAACTTAAGCTCATCTTTTTTAGGCATTTTAGGTGTAGTAGCAATGTTCTTTACTTTATTGTTGTATGAGCCTCCTTTGACAAAAAAAATCAAGTCTTTGCCATTTTTGGGAGTTTTGGCGTTTTGCATCCTCCTCCTAGATAACGAAGACCATCCTTAACAAGTGGATGTCTTGTGTTGGTGTATGCACTACGTGCATATGTCACCTTCTCCTTGTCAAAGATGCCACCCTTGGGTGATTGATTGATTTGTGCCAACTTTAGCTCATCTTTAAGCTTTATGATTAAGTTTGAGCATTTACAAGGTTGAGATGCTTCGGATTTAATATTTGTGGAAGGTGAGCTTGTAAAGGAAGAAGGTGCATTGACCTTAAGAGACTCCACTTGTGTTTCAAGGATATTGTTAACTTTTTTCAAGCTAACAAGTTCATCTTTAATCACAATTGTAGTATTCTCAAGGTTTGAACAATTTTCCTTGTTCAAAGCGAGTTCATGCTTAAGTGCATGCATTGCTTTTCTATCTTTCAATATCCAAGAGCTCCTCAAACTCTTGACATCTCTCCTATTGTTGGATGAGCATGTCTTCTTAACGGTTAATGAGCTATTCCTTTTCAAATATCTCATCCGTCAACAATCTCAATCTTGTCAAAGTACTTTTACTCATGTCCTTAAGCAAATGTTCATTCTCACTACTACTATCAAAATCATCATGCGAAGAAATTGAATAAGAGGATTTAGATTTGACCTTCTTTCTTCCCTTCTTGTCCATGAGGCAAGTTTGCCTTGAGTTCTCCAAGTTGGGGAAGAGCTTGTTCTCCATGGTTGTCTTCTTCATAGCAATAGTTGTTATCTTTTCTTCTTCATCGGAGGAAGATTCTTCATTTGAATCCCACTCCTTTCCAAGGTGGGCATGTCCCGATTGCTTCTTCTTCTTTAAGTATTTATTTTCTTGAGACTTTCCCTCCTTCTTCTTCTTGTTCTCCTCATGTGGGCAATCCACAATGAAGTGGTCGTATTCTCCACAATTGTAGCAAGCCCTCTTTGATCTTATCTTGGACTTGTCTTTGCTCTTGCCTTCACGGTGGTAGCTTCCCCTCTTTCTTCTCCACATCCTTTTGAAGTTGTTGATGAAGAGTGCATCTTCCTCATCGGTGTAGGGGCTCTCTTCATCACTCTCTCCTTTTTCTTGAGATCTAGAGGATGTTGCCTTGAATGCAACATCTCTTTTCTTGGAGGAGGAGAGCTTTTGAAGGTCATTGTAGAACATAGCCTCTTGATCCATCATTTCATGGTTGATGATCCTCCCTAGTACTTCTTCGGGAGTCATATTGTGGAATCCCAGACTCCCACAAATTAGTGAGCAAAAAGTGACGTTTCTAGGCATGAATGCCCGAATCATCCTCTTTACTACTTCATGGTCCGTCCACGGGGTGCTTCCATAAGATCGACTCTTGTTGATGAGAGTCTTGAGGCGGTTGTACATATCTTGGGGAGACTCACCATCCATGATAGTGAATCTCCCAGGTTTTCCTTCGATCATCTCGATCTTGGCCTCCCATATGACACGATTGCCCTCATGAGCCATCTTGAGGGTGTCCCATATTTCCTTCGCTACCTTCAATCCTTCAATGCAATTGAACTCACCTCGAGTCAATGAGGAGGTGATTACTCCAACCGCTTGAGCATTGCGATGGAGGAGGACGGCTTGCTCTGGAGTAATATCTTCCTCATTCTTGGGAATATGGACACCTGTCAAGACAATTTGCCACAAGCTAGGGTTTAAGGAAATAAGATGCATCTTCATATTATGCTTCCACATAGAATAGTCATTTCCG
Source organism: Tuctoria greenei (assembly GCA_036927565.1). Taxonomy (NCBI): domain Eukaryota; kingdom Viridiplantae; phylum Streptophyta; class Magnoliopsida; order Poales; family Poaceae; genus Tuctoria; species Tuctoria greenei. The sequence goes on along the minus strand of JAYESD010000008.1, from coordinate 33,345,929 downwards.
TCAAATTGAGGAGGTTTGCTAATAGGGGTAGATAAGTAATGATTGCTTGCGGTTAATTGCTTATAATTGTAAGGATACTGGGAGTAGTCTTGTGAACTACTCCCATTATCGGTGTTGATTGGAGCGATCGACTTGATCTCCTTCTTGAGGACATTGAGCTTCTCACGAAGTCGCGCCTTAAGTAGGCGAACTTCCTCATTGTCATTTGGATCATCTTGAAGAATATCAACATTCTTCATCTTGTCGTCATTGACAATCACTGGGATCTCATTGTCATCCCTTCCGGCCATTTCCTCTCCGAGTTGTTAGACACTTGGTGGAGAGGCCTGCTCTGATACCAATTGAAAGTCGCCTAGACTGGGGGTGAATAGGCAATATGACCTGAAATGACTTAATCAAACGAGATTAAATTCTTGAGATCGGATTTGTCTGGACAGGGTCGGACTAGTCCGCTCAGCATAGGGTGAAAACCTAAAAACTTGATTTCTACAAGTTCTTTGCGGAATTTAGGTTCACCAAAGGTATATGCAATGTTTATCAACCTAGTACAACTTAGATTAAGAAGAGCAAGCAATTAGGTTACAAGTTTTCAATGAAGATCAAGATGAAGAACAATATGAACCCTAATAGCAATTCTAGTGATTAGAAAATGTAAAGCGACAAGTGAGACAAGATTTATCCCGTGGTTCAGCTCCACAAAGAATCCTACATCCACGTTGAGAATTCCACACAAGGACCGGGTCTCACTTGACCCTTCTCTCACCAAGCCACCACAATGGACGGCTTGGTTTCCACTATATCAATGGGTAATCACCAAGTTTCTTGGGGCTTCTCACAAGTTGTGGCTCCCACGAATCAATACAACAAGGAGCACTTGAAGCTCAACCCACACAAGGCACAAAACACAACTCAAGTGCAAGAGATCAAACCGAGAGCCAAAGCACAATGATATTCCTTCACCCCCCTTCTCAAACCCTAATCTCTTCAAGATTGGTCTTAGAGGGCTAGTAGGATGAGTAGAAGGCTTTGGAAGGCTCTAGGTTGGTTGTGGCGGCACTAGGGTTCCAGAGTTGTCAAATAGGGGTTGGGGTCCCCTTTTTATAGGGGTCCCGACAGCTAGCCGTTGCAAACAGCACAAATCTGGACTAGTCCGGTCCCGTACCATGGACTAGTCCGACAACTTGGGACCACCGACAATTTCACGTCATCGATCGACAAAACTGATGATGTGTGTGCCAAACATTTGAATTTCAAATGGTCATGGCAACCCAGACTAGTCCGACCAACAACGGACGAGTCTGAAGTAGATCAAAAAGGTTTAGTCCGACTGAAAACGGACTAAACTGGGTAGGCTCGGACTAGTTCGGCCACTGGGGCAGACAAGTCTGACCTCCTAGGGTTTGACTTGGTTTTCTCACTAAGTCTCAAACGGACTAGTCTGTGCCACAATGGACAAGTCCGAACTCATCCTGAATGCTTTGGTCCATTCCTAAACAGACAACTCTGGGGGTCCAGACTAGTCCGACCTCTGTGGCGGACAAGTCCGACCTCCCAGGACTTAGCTCCAAATCCACTCACCAAGGGAAAACGGACTAGTCTTTACCCATACGAACAAGTCCGAACTCATCTAGAGATGTTTAGTCTGACCTAAAACGCATTAATCTGACTGGCTGAACTAGTACGACATGTGGCATGGACAAGTCTGGCCTCTGAGTGTTTTCTCTCATTTTGGATTCTCACTTAGCTTTATCTCTCAACCACCACTTCGAGCCCTCTTGGATGATATAAATGCACATAATACGACCACCCTCACACATGATACAGCTAGTCTAAACTCAAAACAATAGAAACCCTAATTTCTATGCTTGAGTCTTCGACGCCCGTTTCAACCTTTTCCTTTTTGAGGGATTTTGTCTCATTTCAACCATCACACCTGTGTTTAAGATCAACTCAGCTTATTAGTCTCTTAATTGTCATCATCAATCATCCAAAACCCACAGGGATGCCTAGATGCACTTTCAGGGTGGTCCAACGCCTCCTTCAACAACTCGATCCGCTTCGGCAAGCTTCCCTTCAAGAAGCAAAGCGCCAGAGAGATCGTCTTCTTCTTGGTGTACACCATGGTGGGGTTGATCCCACCTTTTTCAAGCTTTCTCCCGATGTTGCTGGACTTCTACGAGCTCCAGCTTCATCACCTCGACCCTCACTTATTCTTGCTAGTGGCGATGTTCGTCCACTTCTGCGAGATATGGGTGAGTGTGCCACCAAGCATCGAGCTCTTCTGAACCTTCTTCACGGTCCACACTATTAGAATGGGGAATGAGTTGATCGGCTTCTACTACTTCGTGAAGCGCAAGAACTGTCCCTTCAAGTACTTGAAGACCTTCCCCTCCGGGAAGTGGGTCAACTGATAGAAAGAATGGTGGTCATCACAGTGGATCATCACGACAGGCTGGAGTTGCCTAAGAGCCTCCCCAATGTCAACACTGATGCCTGGAATGCATCTCCGGTATTGTCTGAAGCATACAAACCCTTCCTGACCAGGATTTGGCAATGTGTGGAGGGTGGAGTGACCCCTCAGATGTTCTTCGATAACTTCCTGGTGAACAGGTGGGCTCTGCTGAAGAAGAGGGAGTTGCCCGCCTAGGCTTTCAATAGCGAGATGGATCACAACCGAATTGAAGTTGGTCTTCAGACTAATCTAGATGATAATGCTTTGAAGCTCCATCTCTAGAAGCTTCATCATGAAGCCATCAGCCAGGATGCTCTGACTCCGCTGTCAAACTTCCTCCCTCTGAACACGATTCCTGAGTTCAGGAGGGAGCTTCGAAAGGGGATGCCAGAGTTGGACGACCTTGGCTTGGTGGAGAAACGCAGAACCCCCGAGATTTCAATTCCCGGAGCTTCAGAAATGAGGGCTCCCACTGCTCCAAGCTAGAGGGTCGATGATGCCAGCAAGGGCAAGGGCAGAGAGCCAGCCAAATCTTCGAGTCGAAAGAGGAAACTGAGACATGCTGATGGGAGCTTCGTTAGGTCAGCTCCATCTCGAGCTGCATCTTCCCTCTGACCAAGCTGAGCTTCGGCGACCAAACCTTCTTCGGAACTGACTTCCACGAGGGGCGCTAGCTACGGCAAATCGACCCCGACCCCAGTGCCAGCTACGGGCTCCAAATCTGGGGTCCTTCCCAGCCAAGGGAAGTCCCGGCTGAGGCAACTCCAACTCCTGCGGCAAGCTCCCAACCTGGGTCCGGAGTCTCTGCCTCACCAGGTCCGGTGGGCTTTGACTCTGGGCCACAGAAGAAGAAGTTTCGCAACGACTGGAGCGGAAGCCTCCCAAGGTAAGCATTGTATTCTCACTTTGGGTCACTATTTTTATATTTAGCATGTTTTGAATTTTTTATTCTTGTTTCCAGGGTGTCGAAAAAGAGAACTGAAGCTCCGACCCCTGCTGCAACAGCTGAGGCTATGCCGGCAGAGGATCCTTCTTCGACCCATGCACCTCCCCTAGTGGTGGCTGAGGACACGACAACTCCAGCGCCAGCTGTCCTGGAAACAAGTCCAGCGACAATGCCAGAAGTTCCCATGGTAGCATCGAACCACAGGGAAGAGACTCGTGAAGAAGCGCCAGCGGTCTCAGGGCTAGCGGCTGAGGCTTCAGCATTGGAACCGGAGATGGCAGCAACTCCGATTTCTGAGCTCAAAGTAACTAAAGCTCCGGCGTCTGAGCTGAAAGTAGATGAAGCTCCGGTGTCGGAACCGAAAGTATTTGAAGCTCTGACAACTGAGTCAGAGGCAGTTGAAGTTCCGGTGTCTCAGGCGAAGGTGGTGGGAGCCCCGGACGAAGCTTCAATGCGAGCCCTGGAGGTAATTGTTCCGGAGGTGTCCATGTCTGAGCTGGAGCAGCCAAAGGAGTCGTCTGCGGGTCCTCCACCCACCTAGCCAACAATTGAAGATTCAGCTGAGGGACCCTTCACTCCGGTTCAGGAGGTTGAAGTTCCCGTTGCAGGACCTTCCCCGGTTGTAATGGATGCCGAATAGCTCCAGGGAAGCGGCCCCAGCGCTGTGGAGCCGCAGGGGACCACACTAGTGCAGTGGGACCCGTTATTTGTTTTTGAAGACCCTCTAGAGCCTGCAAAGGTGCTTCAGGCAGGTCCGGAGCCAATTCACCTGGCATTGTCTATTGACAATGCTTGCTCAAGTCTCTGCCAAGTACAGCTCACCTTCAATTATGAAAGCAAGTCTCTCGAAGAAGAGCACAACATTTTAAGGCGTTGGCGCAAGAGGCTTCATTTCAAGACGAAGCTAACACAATCGAGGCTGGTAGACCAACGGGAATGGGTAGAGAATGAGAAGGCCCGACTGACGTGGTGGGATCGCTTGTTGAACAAGTGGGAGGCTGCCATCAAGGCCCTCGATGAGAAGACTCGGGAGATTCTCGAGCAAGCTAAGGAGACCAATGAGGCTGTTGATGACCGTTCAGACTGCCTCAATGAGCCGAACGAGGTACTCCTCAAGCGCTGGGAAGCCCTTGATGAAAAGGAGGACAAGATCCTAGATGAATAGGAGGAACTCACCCAGAGATTGACACTGGGAGGGCAGAGTTTGGCTGATCGCACCAAACAGTTTGAACAATATTGCGTTCAAGAGAAAGAGAGGATTTGGCAGGTGGGAAAAGAAGTCTCCAAGAGAGAGACAGATATTTCCACCAGAGAGGAGAGAGTGAAGGGTAGGTAAAAGGACCTAACGGGCCGTCGGAACCGCATACACCTCTGGGAGTGAGAGCTTGCTGACCGTGAAAAGCAGTTGGTGGAAAGTATTGAACATCATGCTAAGGAGGTCGAGCGCTTCATCTGAGAAGGTTTAGAGCTTAAGGTCACTGGAGGAATTAAGGAGTTTGAAGGCAACGGAGTCCCAACGAGTTTGGGACTTCCTGGGGCAAGCCAATGAAGCTCTTGTGCCACTTGGCTTCAGTCCGGTACGTCTGGCTGACCCAGCGCTGGAGCTGGACAAGGCGTTGGTGGCGTTGAGCTCTGCCGACAACAAACTGGATGCAATGGGTGACGTCATCATTGACCAACTGGAGACGGAGGGGAAGTCCCTGGCCAAGAACGTTGCCGAATATGTGCTGACGTGTTTCAAAAGCTGGGACCCCCATCTGTCTCTAGATCCAGTAGTCGAAGGACCCGTTGTTGAAGAGGAAGATGCTGTCAGTGCCAGCATTCAAGAAGCTACCCAAAAAGTTGCCTCGTTCTTCCATAGGACCTCCAGTAGCTAGGACTTTTTTCTTCTCCTTCACTTGTACTTCTCCAATTTTGAATCAATGAAATCCAATCTTTTGAATGAATGAATTCCATTTTGTGTATGTCTTCAATGAATTGCCCTTTATATTGTTGGCTCCTGGTAGATGTACACAATTTGATTGCGAACATATACCAAAAGGATTTGCCAATGTCTTTATGATTTCACTTCTCGCTCGTAGCAAAAATGATAGCTCTGAGTTCTGAAGTTTACCTCCGACATCCCCAGGGACCCCTTGTTACATCGACAGCGGGCCCCCTGAGAGTTGTCAGAGCTAGGTTGGTTCGACGGGGCCCACTATCAACGCGTAAAACATCGACAGCAGGCCCCCTGGGGGTCGCGAAGCTTGGTAGGTTCGACAGCGCCCACTGTCAACGCGTAAAACGTTGACAGCGGGCCCCCTAGGGGTTGTTGAAGCTTGGTAGGTCCGACGACGCCCACTGTCAACGCGTAGAAACGTGCGAGCCCCCTGGGAGTTGTCGGAGCTAGATAGGTGTGACAGTGTCCACTGTTAATGCTTAGAACATCGACGACAGGCCCCTTAGGAGTGTTGGAGCTTGGTAGGTCTGACAGTGCCCACTATCAACGCTTAGAAACGTCGACAGCAGTCCCCCTAGGGGTCGTTGAAGCTTTGTAGCTTCGATGTCGCCCACTGTCAATGCTTGGAGACATCGACGGTGGCCCCCTGGGGACGTTGGAGCTTGGTAGGTCTGATGACGCCCACTATCAACGCGTAAAACATTAACAGTGGTCCCCATGGGGGTTGTCAGAGCTTTGTAGGTCCAATGGCGCCCACTGTCAACGCGTAAAACATCGACAGTGGGCCCCCCCAGGGTGATTTTTCCACCATCTTCGTTTAGATCATCGTTATTTGTTCATGTCGACGGTTGGCCCCCAAGGGAGTTTTTGGAGCTTGTTAGCTCCGATGACGCCCACTTCCAACGTATAAATCATCGACGGAGGCCCCCCTGGGGGTTGTCCGAGCTTGGTAGCTCCGGCATCGTCCACCATCGCCATGAGTTTTTCATTTTTCCTGCGCATTAAAGACAAGAAAAGTTGTAAAATTCATCCTCTTGTCTATAATTTGTTTGCGACTTACTGTTCTTATTTGAATTCTAGATCCAAAGGAATTCAAAACGATAACAAGTATATTAATGCAATCTCTTTAGATCCGAATGCCTTCCAGACCCGCCCTACTGGGACCTACCAGGTTATAGGTAGAGTGGCGTACTTAGGGTGCCTGACCAGTTCAAGTCGATAGCACACTTCGAACACGTCATTGGCTTTGGTTTTCAGGCGAGTAGACCATCTAGCAATGCTAAGATTCGAATGAAGATCAATAATATAACTTATATACCACATGAATTACCTAGACTAAATTTCAAAAAGAAATGCACAACTTCATTATAGACAAGAAGGAAAAGATATAAAAGTAAGGAACCTGTACAAAATTAATGCACGTGGAGTCTGATTTCACACAAAAATGTTTTTTATTTTAGGTCTGAATTGCAGGGGAGACAATGACACACTTAGAGTACAGAACCAAGCTAAGTGTGCTATTCATCTTGTTTTAACCCAGGGTAGGTAAGCTACACTTAAAGTACAATGACCAAGTTAAGTGTGCTTTTTGTCTAGGACCTACCCGACTCTGTCCATATACTCTATAATTTACATAATGTGTAAATACAGACTCTCCTCAATGAAACTAAGCATAAAACTTATGGAGGTGCACGATATTCCATGAATTGCGAAGCGGGGTCCCATCCTCTGTTGCCAAGCATACGCATCCGGGGCAGGAAACTTTGATAACTCAGAAGGGACCTTTCCAACCTGGGGATAGTTTGTTCATCCCTTCTCGAGTCAGTATTCTCCGTAGCACCAGATCGCCTTCTTCAAGCTGCCGGTTGCGCACGAACCTTTGATGATAGCGCCGGAGCACCTGGCAGTATCGTGTGTTTCTGAACAGCTCCTCGGCACCTTCCCTCGTCGACGAGGTCTAGGTCTTCACACCGGAGATTGTCCTGCGCGGCTTCTTCGAAGGTCCGGACCCAGAGTGAGCCCATAGTGATCTCCGAAGTAAGGACCACTTAAGCTCTGTACACCAAGAAGAAGGGTGTCTCTCCAGTTGACCGGTTAGGTGTTGTCCTGCTCTCCCACAACGCAGATGCAAGCTCCTCTATATAGTTGGCTCCGTGTTTCTTCAGGCGCTCATATGTGCGCGTCCTGAGTCCTTTTAGTATCTCTGCATTTTCTCTCTCAACTTAGCCATTACTTGTCGGGTGAGCTAGTGATGCGTAGCTGACTTGTATGGCGAGATCTTCACAATACTCTTAGAATGCTGCACTTGTGAATTGGATTCTGTTGTCAGTTATGATTATGTTCCGAACTCCAAATCTGAGGACTATGGACTTCAAGAACTTGATAGCAGATTGCTTGTTAATTGTCACAATTGGAGTAGCTTCCGACCACTTAGTGAACTTATCGACGGCGACGTACAGGAACCTGTAACCTCCAACGGCTTTTGGGAAAGGTCCCAAAATGTCCAACCCCCACACAGTGAATGGCCATGTAGGAGGTATCATTTGAAGCGACTGGTCCAGTGTGTGAATTTGTTTCGCGTGGAGCTGACACGCTTCACACTTCTTTACCAGCTCAATTGCATCCTGGAGTGCTGTAGGCCAGTAAAAGCCATGCTGGAAGGATTTAACAACCTACGTGCGGGAAGATGCGTGGTTTTTAAACTCGCCTCCATGTATTTCGGTGAGGATCTCGTGGCCTTCTTCCCGGGCAATGCATCGCATTAGAACGTCGTTGGCATCACGTCGGTAGAATCCCCTTCCCCTTCTACCAGCGTGTATCTTTTAGCCAATCTGGCAATTCGATCAGCGGAAGCACCGTCTTTAGGAAGGATGTTGTCTTTCAAGTAGCTCCGGATCTCTGAGATCCATTCATCGGAGCTAACTTGAGTTTTCGGATCTTGCGCGCTGGGTTGCTCTGAGCTTCTTGTAGTGCCTACGATCCTTGGTGGATGTCATAGAGCCACCGGGACTGCCAGCTTCTAGGTGCTGATCTCGCCCCCATCACTTAGTTCGGCAGGCTGAGTGGTAGGTCCTGACAATCTCCTGACAAAAACTGCATTGAGAGCTTGAGCCCCGGTTGAAGCTTCCATCGAGAGTTCATCAGCTCCAACATTGTTGAGACGTTGGACATGGTAGAGGTCCAGGACATGGAAGTCCTTCTGTAGCTTCTGGACTTCAAGGAGGTAAGCAGCAAATTGAGGGTTGTTGCAACTATATTCACCTTTGACTTTCTTAATGATGAGTCACGAGTCACCCTTCACCAGCAATTGCTTGACGCCATATGATAGCGCCACCTTGAGTTCGTAGATGAGAGCTTCATACTCCGCCATGTTGTTGGTTTCATTGAAGTCAAGGTGCACCATGTACTTGACCTTCTCCCCGGTCGAAGCGAGAAAAAGGATTCTAGCTTCAGCCCTCTGCTTCTGCACGAAGCCGTCGAAGTAGATAGTCAGTGAGGCTTGGTGAAGATCGGGACCTTGGGTTCCGGCTTCTGCTCACTTTGGCCCCCTGGATTTGATGAATAAGGGGTCCACTCCGCCACGAAGTCATCTAATGCCTGACTCTTGATAGCATTTCGAGGCGATATTTCGAGATCAAACTCTTCCAGCTTCGCTCCCCACTTTGCAATACTTCCCGTAGAGTTGGGGTTATGCAATATAGCACGTAGTGGATAAGAAGTTACCACTGATATTTTGTGGGCTTGGAAATAGTGACAAACCTTCCTTGAGGCAATAAGAACTGCATAGAGCAGTTTATGCACCTCAATATACCGAGTCTTAGTGTCATGTAGTACTTCATTAATGAAGTACGCTGGCCGTTGGACGGTCCGGACCTTCCCGAAAGGGCCCGGGGCTTCTTATCCATCAACCCGGACCCTCCCGAAGGGGTGCGGACCTTCTTCTTGAGCTACCCAGACCCTCCGGGGGGGGGTCCGGATCTTCTTCTTGATTGACTGTGAGAACTCCCTCAGATGAAAGAGGTTGATCCTTGGGCAGCTTGCCTTTAGGAACCGTGTCTGGGGGCTGGGACCCAGACTCACTTTCAGGTATCTCCGAACCCTCCTGGAGGGGCCTGGACTCCTCAACTGAAGATGGCTCCGGTCTCTCCGCGACCAGGACTATGCTGACAACCTCAATAGTTGCCGAAATGTAAAGCAAAAGAGGCTCACCAGGACTACCAAGATTGGTAGTGTGGTGAGGAGCTGCTTGAGCTCTTGGAATGCCTGTTCTTCTTCTTCAGACCAATGAAATGACCCAGACTTCCTCAGTAGCTTGAAGAAGAGAAGCGTTAGCTCTACCAGCCTTGAAATGAACCGGCTATCGCAGCTAGACATCCAATTAGCTTCTGGACATCCTTGACACGAGCTCAGGCCGCATCTCTTCAAAATCCTTGATCTTCGTCAGATTCACTTCGTTTCCTCGGTGGGTCACCAAGAATCCAAGGAGCTTCCCGAAGCTAACCCCAAAGACACATTTGTCCGGGTTTAGCTTGATGTGCTTTATGCGTAGCTTGTCGAAGACGGCTTGCAAGTTGTCAAGGAGTGATTCTTTGTTCTTCCCTTCACAACGATGTAATCGACATAGACTTCCACCAAGTCCCTAATAAGCTTTTCAAAGTTTTGTGCATGGCTCGCGCAAAAGTTGGAGTAGCATTTTTGAGACCAAAAGGCATAGCAGTATAACAATACAACCCATCTACTGTTATGAAGGCAGTATGCTCTTCATCTTCCCTAGACATTTGAATCTGATGATAACCAGAATACGCATCTAGGAAACACAATAGCTCACACCCGGAGGTAGAATCCACTATCTGATCTATCCTAGGTAGTGTAAATGAGTCTTTTAGACATGCCTTATTCAAGGTGGTGTATTCAATGCACATTCGAAGCTTCCCGCCGAACTTTGGTACAACAACTGGGTTTGCCAGCCACCGTGGATGGTGGACCTCCTGGATGAAACCAGCTTCGAGCAGCTTCTTGATTTCTTATTTGATGAAGTTATGCCGCTTGACTGATTGCTTTGGGGGCTTCTGATGTACTGGTCCTGCGTCAGGATATATCTTCAGGCTGTGCTCAATCACCTCCCTAGGGATCCCAGGCATCTGTGACGGTTGCCATGCAAACATGTCGACATTCGCCCGGAGGAAAGTAATGAGCGTGAGTTCCTATTTGTTGTCCAAACCTCCTGATATACGGGTAGTCTAGGCAGCATTGAAACCAATTTGGATGACTTTGACGGAGATGTCGGTGTCGCCGCTTGGTTGCGAGCGTGGTGCAGAGGTTAAGCCTCGTTGACGAGATCTCGGAGGTTGAGCAGTTTGCTCCTTGCCAAATCCTTCCTCCTACGCTGTTGCAAGCGCATGGAGTTCTTCCAGCATTGTGACTCCAGTAGTACGATCCCCACGAATCCGGAGGACGCCTGAAAGAGTTGGCATCTTCAACCCCAAATAGTCGTAATGACCTACGACCATGAACCTATACAGGGTTGTCCTGCCTAGGATGGCGTTAAAAGGAAGGTTGATGTGTGCTATGTTGAAGACCAACTTCTCGGACCTATAATTGTCCTGAGTCCCTAAGGTCACCGGGAGTGTAATTGATCCGAGAGGAGTGATAGCTCTCGGACCCACCCCGAAGAAAGGACCCAAGGGACGAAGGTCTGAGAGGCTAAGTTGGAGCTTCACGAACTCTGCGTAGCTGAGGAGGTTAAGCGTAGCTCTCCCATCTACCAGGACATGGTAGAGCTGGATGTTGTTGACGGTAGGAGAAACCATCAAGAGTAATTGACCAGCTCCGATCATGTTCTTCGGGCAATCCAAAGCATCGAAGGTAATGGCGGTGTCCATCCACTTCCGATGAGGTTCCGCCTTGGCGATGCGAGCTACGACAGCCATCTAACAACACATCGTCTTGAGGATACGTCGAGAGGTAATATTCCAAGACCCTACATATATCATATGGAGAGTCTTCCGACGTTCATTGTCGGAAATGTCAGAGTCATCGTCCACAGTGTTGTAGACAGCCTTTAGGGACTTCTTGGCATCCTGGAAGCCAAGCTCCTATTCTAGCGGATCTTCTCCGACCTTTTGTTTCCCTTCCCGTTGGCGGAAAGGGGCTTTTTCTTGATGCTCATTATTGCGTTCAATGAGACACTGGACCTCACGACTGTCTTCAAAGTTAGGTTGTTCGTCTTGTGGAACGGACATCATATTTTCTCACCGTCATCTTCCTCAGTTGACAGTCAGGGTTGTTTTTCGGGGCGTGGCCCCCGGCCACAAGGAGCTGCAGCTGCAGCAGTAACAGTAGGTGTGCCAGCCGACGGCTTTTTCTTGTTGTTGGACTTCTTATTCTTCATTCCACTGGCTGAGGCAGCAGCTTCAGCCTTGGAGGTAGATTTGCCAGCCTCTGCAGCTGGTTTGCAGTGCATCTCCCGCCCTTCCGCAGCCCTAGCCCATTTATCGGCTAGGCTGAAGAGCTACGTGACGTTGCTGACGTCTTTAGTTGTCAGCGTCTCCAGCATATTCTTGTCTCTAACTCCCTGTCAAAATGCAACAATGACAGAGGCATTGGAGATAGAAGGAATAGTGTTCCGTACCTGGGAAAATCGCTGGATGAATGATCGTAGTGATTCTCCCGCTTTCTGTTGTAAGGCAAATAAGTCCAACTTTGTGCCTAGTCGGGTGTAAGAGCTCCCGAAGTTGGCAGTGAACTGGCAGCAAATCCCCCCCCAACTGTAGATGGAGTTAGGAGGAAGACTCATGAACCATGACCTTGTTGTCTCGATTAGAGCCATTGGGAAGTAGTTGTCCATCACGGTCTCATTGCCTCCAGCCGCGAGGATGGCGATGGAGTAAATTTGAAGAAATTTGACGAGGTTGACTGTCCTGTCGTATTTCTCTGCAGATGAGGTCAGAACTTTGGTGGTCATTCGACCATGCGAAGATGCATGGCCAGGGTCGAACAGTCGTCCCCTACTCCCAAAGTAGAAGGTTTTCACGGGCAGCTTGCCTCTCGCGAGCACGCTCAATGAGGACGCGGCCATCATGTCGCCTATATCTGTGGTCGAGCTCGGGCCGAAGATCATGTGTTGAGAGCCTCGACACCGTATGCGTGCGGCATGCCCCGGAGGGCAACGACGTCACTAGTTGGGATATAGCACATTTCCCGTGCTGTGACACCCGAGGACCAAGTCTACCAGACAAGGTCCTGTTCCTTGTGGGTCCGTGCCCAGCAGGGGGCAGACCTTGGTTGTTGATGGCATTGGTTACGGCTGCAACCAAATGCTCCACATTAGCATGCCGCTGTTCCATTGCACCCTGAGGTGCTTCGGGCGCCGGTGGACGCTGAAGAAGAGTCTGCGCTGCATTCAACGCGTTCTCAGGGTTGTTTGTCGATGCAGTGACCGACACAAGGACACAATCTTGTTGTCCAACGTTGGACGCCAGAGCAGGTGGTGGTGGAATGACAGCTGCCGAGACAAGAGCGATAGCTGGTTGTTGCACATTGGAGGGATTCCCTCCATCAGGCTGTCCAGCATGTCCATTGGACGACGGTGCGATAGAATTCACGACCTCGAAATCTAGAGCGTCCCCCTACCTAGCGCGCCAAATGTCGAAGTGTTGCTGTAACACCTCAGCCACTACGAGCCTGGCGGTCGTTACTTCTGTCAACTCTGTAGGATCACAGACTAGCCCCTGAGACCAACACTAGTCTTTTTTGCGTATTTTGTCCTTACTCATGCGCACCTGAGAAAACTTCCCGGTCGGTCACCCATCCGTAAATTGCTCCAGGCCAAGCACGCTTAACCTCAGAGTTCTTTGCGGGTGGGCTTCCAGAAAAGAAGGTATACCTTGGTGGTATGAGTATTCTATCAATCCTATTAAGCCTTGAGTCAGGATGTCATAATCCACCCCCCTTAGCAGACCGACGTCCTCGTCGGTCAACTCCCAAGCCAGGAACGTCCCCTCTTGGCCACGTCCATACGTTCAGTACTGGCATACATACCATACCATGTCCCTTCTAGAGGACCCTCACGTCATGCATATGTACCCATGTCCCTGACCCGTACACACCCGTGAAACCACGAGGGTCGGCTCTGATACCATTTATAACACCCCAGCCACTACGAGCCTGGCGGTCGTTACTTCTGGTAGCTCTGTAGGATCACAGACTAGCCCCACAGACCAACATCTCTTTGCGGGTGGGCTTCCAGAAAAGAAGGTATACTTTGGTGGTATGAGTATTCTATCAATCCTATTAAGCCTTGAGTCAGGATGTCACAGTTGCTACGACACTTCCCCTGGTACTACTAAAACATAGTCCGTGGAGGTTCGTATTCAGTTGGGGCATGCGTAAGATTAAGAGCAAGACGGTGACACAGAGGATTTTTACGTGGTTCGAGCCGCTTGTGCGTAATATCCTACTCCACGGGGTGGTTATTGATGAACTTGTGTGCATAGTAGGCGTGTGAGCTTGGTTGAACCTTTTTCTCTACCGTGCAGCGCAACCCTTTTATATGCTAAGGACTAGCCGTTACATGGTTTGCCTGGCTTGACAGGTGATCCCGGCTGTATTAAACACCCTATACACAATTTATTGGTGTTATGGATGATTAACAGTCTAATAACGCGTATTAATGATGGCGTTATCAATCTTGATTCTCTGATCGTGCATCATTAATGCTAAATTAGTGATGCGTTAATCAGGTCTTGTAACGGCTATTTTAATAGCCTCTTGAATATACGTGTCGTTGGAGATCTTGTAGTCGTTGCAGGCTTACGTCCGGAGGTACAACACGTGGCAGCTCCACAGCTTTCCTCTGCGGAGAGATAGGTCCGGAGCTACTCGACGTGTGGCGGCACTGGAGCTTCCCTTTACAGGGGGTTAGGTCCGGTGTTGCCAGACGCGTGGATGGACCAGAGCTTTCCTGTGGAGGAAGGTAGGTCAAGTCCCGCACGACACATGCAGTCCCGGAGCTACCCAAACGAGGGATGCGGGCCCAGTGTTGTCAGACGAGTGTTTCCTTCGGAAGTCTTCAACTCGGACATAGGAACTCCTTGATTTTAAGTGCGGTATAGGAGGTATCTAGTATCCAGGGTGCCGATATGGATGACAAAAATAGCTATAATGACCACTTTTCAAATTCTGATGATCTTACCATCTTGAGTGAATTCATTTAACAATGGTTGCAGGAAGGAAAACAAATATATTGCCACCAATTCTCATTTTTCCGAAAAGGACCCCAGGAACTAGCCTTATATTATAAGCAGGTGTGTAGAAAAACCAATATACAGGGGATGCGGCCGAATTCGTCCGGCACAGGCGCCTGCCCAGGAGGCGATACACACTCACACTGACACACAAATTACATCTGCCCAGGAGGCGATCACACACTCACACTGACATACTAATTACATTACATGACACCTATACAGTATTACACCAAGCTGCTTACAGCCTACAGGGCACCAGAGCCTTACATCTTCCTTCAAAGTTGACATGATCTCCTCCATTGATCGTTCCATTGACTAATGTTTTGCACATTACGTTCTCGCAATCAATTCTCATGAACAGACAACAATTTCTGCTGCAAATCAAGCAGCATGGTTTGAGTTCATTTAATCCTTGGTATGCACAATAAACAAGGTGAAAAAATTGTTGCCATCTATAATAAGCTAGACCTCAAACAAGGTCACAATAAACTGTCAGAATCAGTTGAGGAAGCAAATAGTAAGCTAGC